>JAJAGP010006919.1:0-17160 GCA_025084515.1 Ancistrus triradiatus | reverse complement strand
TATATATATATATATATATATATATATATATATATATATATATATATATATATATACACACACACACACACACACACAGTATATAATTATAATAAATAATACAATAAATAATAACTTTAACCAATATATAATTTCATATTATATTTTACAAAATCTATAATGAAATAGAATACTATAATACTTCTTATAATTTATATAATGAATAATGGATGTAAAGTGAATTACAAACTAATTTAGATTTTTCCATTTTCTTGAAAAAAATCTTAATCTGGTTTTTATCTCAGTCTCGGCCACTCCCAGTCTTGGTCTTGACTCGACCTCGATGTGTTCTGGTCTTGACTCAGACATGGCTCTAGAGGTCTTGACTACAACACTAGAAATGTACCAAGTTATTTACCTTATCCTACTCAATATACATAATGTTTGTTGCCCAATATTTGCTTCTTTGTATTTACCAGGACACTATTAGGTAAATTAGGTTTATCACAATTATGGAATCAACACAATTAGATGAAGTTCACCAAGTTTTTTTTTTTCTTTGTTTGTTTTGTAGAAAATAAACAATCACAGATATGACATTACCCCGTTTTGTTTAATAGCCATTCTGGCTATTATTATGAGACGTACATCAAACTAATAAAATTTCATTATTTTAATGAAAGGCATGTTTTGTGCCACATCAAGTAAAGGAAAAATCATGGAATGACTCAACGTTGAAGAAAAAACCATTCAACCATTAACCCAAAAATCACAATCAGTATTTAGTTGGTTTTCCTCTGGCTTCTATGACAGCTTGAATTCTTTGAGGCATGGATTTCACTAATGGAAAAACAAGAGTCTATATAAGGCTGGTTCAAACACTCTCCAATAGCTTTTGACAGATCAGCTTTGCACGATCAGCAAAACCCATTTAATTTACACCATATATTTTCAAATGCAGTGTGATCCAGACTAATTTCTGGCCATGTCACGGAGTTGAATAAAGCCTTAACACTTTTTGCTCTATACATTATCATTCTGAACAAAAGACTCCATCATCGCCGGACCAATTTTGATTAGATGGAATAAGAAAATTGTCCTTTCACTGTTGAGGTAATTATTACCATTTTTTCCTTGACATGCAGCCCCATGTCATCAATTTCCTAAGGCAATCACCTTTATGAGTTTCATTAAGACGGCAAAAACAAAAGTTCCAACATAATCTCTCTTTGGCCATTGCAGATTCACGATCCATCACTGAATATCACTTTTCTAATCACCCACACTCCATGATTGCTTCTCTTTAGCCCACTGCAACCTTGTTTTCTTCAGTTTAGCTCTTAGTGCTGGTTTTCATGTGGCTTTTCTATATGCAAATTATATATGCATTTCATTCAGGCGGTTTCTTATAGTTCCGTCAAAAACAGTGACTCCTGTTTCCACCAGTTTGTTTTTCCTTGGTTTTGTTGTGCATTTTCAAATGTTCATGACATACTGCTTTACATTTACTATCCTCATGTTTTGACTTCATTGGTCTACCTATATGTTTCCTTATACAACCTTTCAATTTTGCATCCTTATATAAGATTTCCTTCTTAAAGGAGTTTTAAATTTTTCCATTGTTTCTCCTGACAGCTCTCTTGCTGGGTCCATGCTTTCTTCAATCAGCCAAATCCAACATCAAATTAACATCTCTAATCACTCCCTTTCAGCTGCAGAATAATGCTGTTTTATACTACTTAATCTGGAAAAAATATTCAGTGAATTAAAACACTTCATTTGCCAAAGTCAATAAACAAAAATGGTCAGGTGTCAAATCTGTAATTTTTTCCCCCCATACAAAATCTGGATGAACATCCTCAAAGTGTGTTGATTCCATCATTTTTGCCAGGGGTAGTAATGTCACTTTGTTGGGTAAGAGAGACGAGAATGCCATCTCCTTCACTCTATGGAGTGTTATGCTCTCATAGACTCCAGGCCATGGATGGCTATTGTATTATTTAGGATTAAAACTAGTGATCTAAAACTGGAAGTTTACCAAACCCATTTTAATAAAACGAAAATCAAAAAGAATAATCTTTATTTCAGACTTAAAGGCATCTAGCCACAGGGTATAGCCAGCTGGGGCAACTCTATTTTGTCTGGGGCCGCATGACATTTCCGAAAGATTACCTTACACTACAGTATGACAAAGCTGGTGTAGCCTGGCATCTTCTCTCTATAGTTCCTCTTAATGGAGGTACGGAGACTTGCACAGACTGGCAAATTACACCAGCGCCAAGTGCTAGTCTCTTTGCCTTCCCTGCTGTAATAAACGGTAAAGGCTGGACCACTGAGTCATGTTGATGTGTGTGTATGATCAAGATGGTCTGCGGGAGCTGTGGGAAATGCCGTGTTTATGTGTAGCGCTTCGATATGCGCTGTGATGTCATGTTTTATTCATCTTTAGCGCAGAGATGTAGCAGTAATAACAGTCTGCAATAAACACTAAACCCCACTCATGGCTGCACATTCCTATGGAGACTCCGAATCAAATTTATGAGGTGGAGGTGACTATGATTATCTTCTGCAAGAGCGGTCGGCCTGCATGCGAAGTCCCTAAGGAATTTAGTGTTGTCACAAATTAGTCGTTTCAAGTGGCTCTTTTAAATGGATCGGACAAGTCGGATCACGAGCTTAACCGAAACTCATAAATCACAGTTCAAAAATGATAAACTATGTAATTGCGCAATTAGGCGTTTTGATCTCGTATTTTCTGCTCACGGACTCTGATATTAGATCACCTGCCCGCGTTCCTCCTGTGTTTCTGTCAGTGCGGTTTGAGTTTTTCGGCTCGTGTGAGAAAGGCAATTTTGAGATGCAATTCTAACTCTGTTAGTGAACCAAAACCGAGCTCAGCTACAACAGCCTAGTTCAAAAACTAATCATCAGAATAGCTCGCTGTACTGCAGCTCATCGGATTGTTGATGAAGTTGGATGAAGAGGCGTCTGCTAGATCCAGCTCAAAGAATTGAAAACTCCATTTCAAGAGGCAGTCAGTGCAGGGTGTTGCTGTGAACGTGCTTAGGCCAACTTGGTGCTTTGGGAATCAGATGAATGACGTGTTCAGTTTATTAAGACGTAATGTTAGGAATTAACTGAGCCAAACGTAATGCTCAGAATCATCACTATTCATCACTTCTTACAAAATCATTCATAACTGTGCAGCTTAAAGGCCTTTTCACACCGAGTCACCAAGATTTTTCCGCAAGAAAATAATGGATGCAATCTTTAACATAGTGGGACCTTCACGCCAAATCCACTGAAAACACTGAAAGCTCCCGGTCTGCTTTTGCTTTCTTTAATTTCCCTTCTCTTAATGTGTCTCGCCGTGTCTTTTTCACATCGTCAACTTAAAAAAAACAAAGACATGAGCGAAGATTATTGCAGGAAGCTCTAGTTTGTGTTTTTGTGGGCATGAACAGATATGAATACGCTTAAATAAACAAGAAAATGGTTCCGTACAGTCACTGTGAAGTTTACACCGTTATTCCCCTTGTTTCAGCTGGGTTCAATCCCAGCGCGGAGTGGCCTGGGTCCTTTCTGTGTGGAGTCTGCATGTCCTCCCCATGTTTGTGTGGGTTTACTCCGGGTACTCCGATTTCCTCCCACAGTCCAAAGACATGTATGTTTGGTTAATTGATTATGCTAAATTGGCATTGACTTGAGTGTAGTCTTGGTGCAACCTTGTCTGTGCTGCTGAAATGGCCACTAATGAGCAACGTTAAGTAAACAAACGATATTCTGCCAGATCTATTCTTTAATATCCATGTTTATATAGTCAGTGTGTTGCTTGTCCTATAAGCTCTTGCGCTCTGCTGCTACCAGGATGAGCTGTTCTGCCTGACAACCGAACTCTGATTGGTCAGCATTATTGTAATGCATCCAAATGATGCTGAAATTAGAACAGGTTCCGATTAAAAATGTTAGGCAGCGTCGCAGTCCGTCAGCATCGGAATCGGTGTAAAGGATGGCATTAATAGTGTTCGTTTTCAAAACTTGACGTGCCTTTTTTTTTCCGTCCATAAAAATCGGACTCTGTGTGAAAAGGCCTTAATGCAGAGAGCACTCTGGGTAACGGCATTCTTTCACATGGTGTATACCCTATACATTAAGTTTGTATTCATTTTATATTAGAAGTGGTTTTATATTAAAAGTGGTTGCCTCACAGCTCCAGTGTTTCCCGGTTTGATTCCCTGTCTGGATTCCGTCTGTCTCCATGTGGGTATTCTCCAGGTACTCTGTGTTACACCCACACTCAAAAACAACCCTTAGGTCTCTCTAAAGTGTTCTACTGTGACTGTGCATGTGTGTGTCCCGTGATGGATTGGCACCCTTAGCTTTTTATGTAGGGATACATACAGTATGTAGGATACATATATGGAAGTACCTCGGTTCTCGTCATTAATTC
Source organism: Ancistrus triradiatus (assembly GCA_025084515.1). Classification (NCBI taxonomy): domain Eukaryota; kingdom Metazoa; phylum Chordata; class Actinopteri; order Siluriformes; family Loricariidae; genus Ancistrus; species Ancistrus triradiatus. The sequence goes on along the minus strand of JAJAGP010006919.1, from coordinate 12,731 downwards.
GTTCCAGGGGGCTTGTCCAGAACCGAAAATGATGAGTACCATTATGTACCATTATTTTCAATCCTGCTAATGCTAACTGATCACTGAAAGTGATCTGGAATACTCCTTTCAGTTGGCTGTAATTTTAGGACACATGGAGACTTTTTTGCACTACTGTAGATGAATCACTGAATCACTGTGTACTGAATCATGAATCGTGAATCGAGTTTCAGCTGGAACGGCTCCACTCATGCAAGTTTAAGCAAGTGCTGAGCATACGACAAGAACCGAGACACATTTTTCACAATAAACACAACAAAAAATGTGTCGAGATCCGAGGTAAATTATAATATAAAATAAAAATCGGTCTTCGATGCAGCTCCATGAAGCCAGTCAACGATGCAGCTCCATGATCAGACGTTGGGTTTAAGAGTCAGTCAATTGCCCATCATTTGTGTGTGTGTGAGTGTGAGAGAGAGAGAGAGAGAGAGAGAGAGAACTTTATCGATCGTCTGCTCGTTTGCTCATTATCTCATGCAAACTAGAGACTGTACTAACCCAGTTGATGTGTTTTCATGTGCAAGTTACTCATGTTTGTGTGTATATGCCTTTCCGCTACTTATTTGTAACAAGCTGTACATTGTGTTTGTCCTACTGTAAGTAGTATCCCTTTTTTTGTTCCCCACTACTTGTATATTCTCTCTAACCTATAACTATGTAAACTGGTTCACATTGACTCTGAGTCTGTGTTTCATCTGGCTGATCTTCCATGTTGTTCGTAATGCTGTCTATCAATGCATTTTCTTCAGTCAAACAAAAGTATTAGATCCATCATACCATCCTGTTAAGTGTTACGGCTTTAACCTAGACAGGATCGTGTTTGACATTACTGTATTTTTTTTATAATTATTGCGAATTTCCATAAAACAAGTTTATGGCTAACAAGGACTAAGGGCTAATAGGAAGCTAACTGCTAAAAAGGCTAACGAGGCTAAGGACTAACAGGGAGCTAAGTGCTAAAAAGGTTAACAAGACGCTAAGGACTGGCAGGAAGCTAACTGTTAAAAAGGCTAACAAGAGGCTAAGGACTGACAGTGAGCTAGGTGGTAAAAAGGCTAACCAGAGGCTAAGGGCTAACAAGAAGCTAACTACCAAAAAGGCTAACAAAATGACAAGGACTAACAGGCAGCTAAGTGCTAAAATGGTTAACAAGACGCCAAGGACTGACAGGAAGCTAACTGATAAAAAGGCTAACAAGACACTAAGGACTGGCAGGAAGTTAACTGATAAAAAGGCTAATAGGTGGCTAAAAACTGACAGTGAGCTAGGTGGTAAAAAGGCTAACCAGAGGCTAAGGACTAACAAGAAGCTAACTACCAAAAAGGCTAACAAAAGGCAAAGGACTAACAGGCAGCTAAGTGCTAAAATGGTTAACAAGACGCTAAGGACTGACAGGAAGCTAACTGCTAAAAAGGCTAACAAGACACTAAGGACTGACAGGAAGCTAACTGCTAAAAAGGCTAACAAGAGGCTAAGGACTTTGCATGTGTATAACTTGTGTTTGCAGCATTATCTCTGACACATTTTTGTATCTCTTGTGAATATTACCTTTTATACGTTTATTTACATTAGAGAAACACAAAAAGGAATAAAGGTTCGTTAGAGATCATTTCGGTCAACAACCTGTTTTACAACCTGTTTCTTTTACCACGGGACACTGGTAGCCTAGCGGTTAAGGTACTGGACGATGGACCAGAAAGTCCAGGGTTCAAATCCCACCTCTGCCAAGCTGCCACTGTTGGGCCCTTGAGCAAGGCCCTTAACCTACAATTTCTTGGATTGTAAGACTGTATCAGTTGTAAGTTGCCCTGGATAAGGGCGTCTGCTAAATGACTAAATGTTTCACAGAACACAACACAGTCTTTAAATGCCACATACCAGTACTATAATGTGTCTGCATGAGATTGGGTAGCACGTTACTAATCAACAATGGGAGACGGAAACAAAGCTAATTGGTTTTGCTCTTTTCATGTGCTCAACACCCCAGATTTCTGCAGCAATGTCATGAGTTATACAATGATCTTTTGACAATAGGGTAAAACCTTAGGCAGCTTTGTCACTTGGGAGCTGGGGCGGATTTTTGTACTTGGAATCCATTTGACCTTGGCAGCGAGAACAAAGTAGTTCTCTAACAGTCACCCCCCACACAGTATTCTGCACGCAGTCTCAGATTCTGCTCAGCAGAATGTCAACTATCCCACTGCAGCAAGAGGCACAGCGCTGACCGCTATTATGCACTACGATGCTAAGCTCCATGCGCTGTACCTCATATCCTCGTGGATTAAATTACACGGCTGGGCCAAAATGTTGTTCCTTGTGTCTGGAACCAATCATTTTACCACCTGGCCTGTGTACCCAGTGTCATTACATCTGCACTGCATCAAGGAACAGCCTCAGATCATTGCTACCTATAGCAACCCGACTCTAATGAGGAACATAACTGCCTGGGTGGCACCAATTGCTCACTGACCAGCACTGAAAACACATTTATGCACTTTGCACCTAATTAGGCAAGGTCTTCACTACTCGCCATTTCGCTATGCTGTATGTGCACAATGCCTTTATGTGATATTTTATATAACCATACCATGTAACAGAAGCCTTGTGCCCACTGCTCTGGGTTATTGATATGCTGCAATTTCCCTCAGGATCAATAAAGGTCGATCTATCTAGCTACCTATATTACCTGATCTGGAATTTATGTGTGGATACCTGATCCGTGGCTGTGTCATTACCCAGGCTGCATTTTTCTTCTGATTACCCAATCTGTGTCTTCTGTGCTGTTACCTGATCTGCATCCCCAGTGGCATTACCCAGTTTGCATAACTCAGTATGCTTTGCAGCAGCTGGAGCTGCATATGTGCACTAATTTATATACAGGTATGCGTCTGCATTATGTTCTGTGAAACAGGATGTTGACTGAAATGGACGTTGACCAGACATTATCATAGTCCCATAGTTAGGCTACTCTAAGGTGAATATAAAGGGGATTTTCCCTATGCAGCATCCCTAATGCACTGCATTTTATATTTATTGTTCATTCATAATAATTATAGAAGATACAGTTATGAACCTATCTAGGGGAAAGTGTAATACTTAGGAGGGTGGTATGATGCTGATACTTTTTTTTTCTAAGGAAGCCAGAAATGCGTTGATAGACAGTATTACGAACAACACGGAAGATCAGCAAGATGAAACAGATTCTACAAGCGAATCTGAACCAGCTTATATAGTTATAGGTTAGAGAGAATATGCAGGTGGCAGGGCAAACAAAGGAGTACTGAGGCTTTCCAACTAGATTTTGGAACATGACTGTGAGGTCAGGCTCTGATGTTAGACAATAAGCCCTGGCTCACTTTTGGCATTCCAGTGCATTTTCTGACTGAGGTGTCTGAGTTGAAGTCAAGGTTCTGTGCCAGTCGGCCACGTTCTCAATCACAGTTGGCAAAACCAATTCTCTATGGATTTTGTTTAAGGACAGAAAAGCAGAAAGTTGATAAACTGGCTTGTTAGAAGCGGAAACCTATAAATGTGTCGTACTGAGAGTCACTGGGGTATCAGTACAACCCATTCTACTGCCACTGCTTGTCTATGGAGAATCCAGAAATGTATGCTTTATATTATGAAGCTGCTGAAATAGCAGAGCTTGGTAATTAGAAGAGGTGTCCATTAGATCATTGGCATAGCATGGGCAGTTGGGTAAAAAACAAAACAGATTTAGCATGAAAATAAGAGCGTGCTCTCAGCGCTGACATACATAATGCATGCAGGAAGTGGAGATGCAAGAGAATTACCGTGCATTAACTTGCAAATGATATATTGTCTGCTTTTATCCGTAAGTTAACTCTTTCTTAGTTTAACTATCTTGCAGACATATTTTTAGGTCTGAAAAGTTTGACTTTCTTTTTTAGGTACAATGTAAAATATTATGTGAAAACAAGATTAACAAGAAAAAAAGATCCCCGGTACTTACAACATAATTTTTTCTTTGCATGCATTTATTTATTCGATTAGATTGGATTGCTGCCCTGTCTAGGGTTGTTCCTGCCTTGTACCCTGTGTTTGTCCCACGACCTTGACTAGGATCAAGTGGATAAGAAAAGGCATTAATGAATGAATGAGCTGTGCTTCTTCTTCTTCTGGTGCGTGTGTGTGTGTGTGCACGTGTGTGTAGTAATCGTCAGCCTGATTTGAGTCATGAAGGCTTCAGTGAATCACAAAATATAGAAAAATGCTTACACTAAAGCTATAATTCCAACTCTAGCATAACAGTACAATAAGAAATAATGAGAAGATTTGATATACTTGAATGGATCTTAAGTACGACATAGCTTATAAAGACGCCCATTTAGAGCCTTTAATTAACTGGTAATTAAGTGCTTAATCAAGACTCTGATTTCCTTTTAATTAAACACATACCATCAGGCCAACTGAAGGATATTCGGATATTAAAGCATGAGCTGAGTTTGTCATTGTTGAGTCTTTCATCAGGTTTAAAGCGATATCAATAGCTGAATAATGTGGGTGGATTTCGCTTCCCCCAACCACCGCTGCTCTGCACACACAGCGAATCCTGGCAACCACAATTATGGAGTTTCTTACAGTAAAAGATCTCAGCAGAAATACATAGAGCAGAACATGGAAGACCTGACAGACAGACAGAGACTGAAGTCTGTACATGGACTGATGGACCACACAGGGCACTTGACCATATGAGTGCATTAAATTTGTTTTAAAACTGATGCTAAAAGACGTATTTGTATTCAGACAAAAACAGAATAAAGATATTTCTTTAAAGATCTTTTGTCAGCAATGATGGGTTGAGGTTCGCCAATTTGCCAGCAGAAGTCAAAACCAAATTTATATATATATATAATGTAGATAATTTTTTTTTCTTTTTCAACAGACCAATAACTCAGAGCAGCTTTACAAAAATTTCGCCCTGTCCTGGGTGCAAAGGGAAAGCAACATTGCAAAGACAAAGACTCAAAAAAGGGAACCAACCTCCTTGGGCAGCCTAGATGATATACATAGGAATTAATCTAAGTTACCTAATTAATAAGTTTATAGTAATAGTTTAAACAAACAGTTAATTGGTCTTTTCAAAGAGACCCTTACAATGTGAATAAGTGTATGTGCCCTACGATGGATTGGCAACCTGTCTAGGGTTGTTCCTGCCTAGTGCCCTGTGTTGCCAGCTAGGCACCGGCTCTCACGGAACCCTGACCAGGATAAGTGGGTAAGACAGTGAATGAATGAATGAATGAATTAATTAATTAATGAAAGAATTGAAAGATAATACAAAAAAATAGAATAAAATAGACAATCTAAGACTAAACAATATTAGACAATAATATATATAAATAAAATACTGAATATAATGATGTAGACAATATGCATATCAGCATTATTTAGTCCAGTAAACAGAGTCATTGTACAGTGGTGCTTGATAGTTTGTCTGCATACAGTAAATATGACCTAAAACAATCAGATTTTCACACAAGTCCTAAAAGTAGATAAAGAGAACAAAGTTAAACAAATGAGACAAAAATATTATAGTTGGTCTTTAAAAATGATCCAATATTACATATTAATGAGTGGCAAAAGTATGTGAACCTTTGCTTTCAGTATCTGGTGTGACCCCCCTGTGCAGCAATAACTGCAGCTAAACGTTTCCTGTAGCTGTTGATCAGTCCTGCACACCGGCTTGGAGGAATTTTAGCCCATTCCTCCGTACAGAACAGCTTCAGCTCTGGGATGTTGGTGGGTTCTCACATTAGCTGATTGTTCAGGTCCTTCCACAACATTTTTCATTGGATTAAGGTCAGGATTCGGATTGGCCATTCCAAAACATGATAAACTTTATTCTTCTTAACCATTCTTTGGTAGAAGATTGTGTGGCTTAGGATTGTTGTCTTGTGCAGACCCACCTTCTAGAGATTCCGTTCATGGACAGTGTCCTGACATTTTCTTTAGAATTCTCATGACATAATTCTGACTTATTGTTCCATCAATGATGGCCAAAGCTGTCCTGGCCCAAGACAGGCCCAAACCATGATACTACCACCACCATGTTTCACAGATGGGATAAGGTTCTTATGCTGGAATGCAGTGTTTTCCTTTCTCCAAACATAACGCTTTTCTTTTAAACCAAAAAGTTCTAAAGTTCCACAAAACATTCTTCCAATAGCCTTCTGGCTCGTCCACGTGATCTTTAGCAAACTGCAGACGAGCAGCAATGTTCTTTTTGGAGAGCAGTGGCTTTCTCCTTGCAACCCTGCCATGCACACCATTGTTGTTCAGTGTTCTTCTGATGGTGGACTCATGAACATTGGCTCATGTTAATGTGGGAGAGGCGTTCAGTTGCTTAGAAGTTACCCTGGGGTCCTTTGTGACACACCAACTATTACACACCTTGCTCTTGGAGTGATCTTTGTTGGTCGACCACTCCTGGGGAGGGTAACAATGGTCTTGAATTTCCTCTACTTGTACACAATCTGTCTGACTGTGGATTGGTGAGGTCTAAAATCTTTAGAGATGGTTTTGTAACCTTTTCCATCCTGATAAGCATCAACAACTCTTTTTCTGAGGTCATCAGAAATCTCCTTTGTTCGTGCCGTGATACACTTCCAGAAATGTCTTGTGAAGAGCAGACTTTGATAGATCCCTGTTCTTTAAATTAAACAGGGTGCCCACTCACGCCTGATTGTCATCCCATTGATTGAAAACACCTGACTCTAATTTCACCTTCAAATTAACTGCTAATCCTAGAGGTTCACATACTTTTGCCACTCACTAATATGTAATATTGGATCATTTTCCTTAAGTAATAAATGACCAAGTATAATATTTTTGTCTCATTTGTTTAACTGGGTTCTCTTTATCTACTCTTAGGACTCGTGCAAAAATCTGATGATGTTTTAGGTCATATTTATGCAGAAATATAGAAAATTCTGAAGGGTTCACAACCTTTCAAGCACCACTGTACGTTCTGGTGCCCTCTGCGGGAAAGATTTGTAGGCATAGCATGGTCAGTCAGCTGGTCAGAAGCATCAGCACATGAGACCAACAGACCAAGGCATATCAGCCTCTACTGTATACAAGGCCTGAAACCACCTCTCAATATGTGTGATCTCTCACTGTCTTGAAAAAAACAAAATGCATATATTGTAGAATGAATATCTGGACACGGGCATTTCCTTAAACCTTTGTCAGTCAACACAATTCAACACTGCTTCCACAGATACAAGTTATGGCTTTACTATGCAAAGAAAAACCCATACATCATCCCGGTATAGAGCTGCCACTGACTTCTCTGGGCCCAGTCCCATCTGAGATGAACAATAGCACAGCGGAAGCATCTTTGCTGCAATTTGATGAGTCATTATCCCAAAAAAAAAAAAAAATAAATAAATATTCAGGCCAAAGAGGACAAAGACCAGCCAAACTGCAGTTCCCAGAGCCAGCGTCTGACATGGTTTGGGTGTTTTTCTCATTTGTGTGGGCACCATTAATGCAGAGAGATATGTACAAATTTTTGGAGTAGCATATGCCAGATGCTTTCTTTTCCAGAACCATTATCGTGTTGTCCAGCAGGACAATGCCAAACCACATTCTGCCCAGAACACAAATGCCTGGTTGCATAAGCAGCGAAAACAGATGCTAGGCTGGCCTACATGAAGTCCTGACCTGTTTCCAATTAAGAATGTATAGCACGTTCTGATGTGCAAAATATGAGCTCCCTGAACATTTGTGTAGCTACATAACATTGGGGAAAATTCCACTAATTAACTTAAGAAACTGATTGTCAATGCCCATATGGATGATGTGTGTTGGCAAAAAAAACAGCATTGTTACACAATCAACTGTCCCAACTGGTTTCAGTCATTAGGTTTGAAATGAGTTTGAAATAATATTTAATTCACAATGTAAAATTTGAAAAAAAAAAAGTGTCCCAGCTTTTTTGGAATTGGTGTAATATGTATTAGACATATTCACTTGGAGCTCTTTTTCTACCATTTTAAACTGCAGAAAAGAAAATTTGTAATAATTTTTATTTTAATTATTTGAAGATAATGTATACACGTTTTAAAGTGTAAACTTAATGATGGCTACAACTGAGCTTCTATCAAACTTAAATATGTAATTAAATCTGAATTAATTTAGAAATAATTAATAATTTATTTGTTTGTAATGACACATTTGAGGTTTTCTTCAGTTTTCACTTTTTTTCAGAAAAACACAAAAGATCGTATGTCAGGGATTTGCTAACACTAAGCTAGTATAAATGCACTTTACATACATATAAATAATTAAAAAAAATTTTTTGTGTGTGTGTAAAATACTGCCATAATGGCGTAAATGGTAATGACGCTTGATAAACCTACTCTATGTTCAGGAGGATTACATGATTAGATTATTCATATTTCCAGACAAACCTATGTCACCTTCTCTCATGGCTGACATGCCCTCCCCCCTCAGTCTTTGTTTCCATGGTTACGACATAAACAAGTGCTACGTTCAAATAGTTTGCTACAGAACTCATAGGCTGTTGTGGCAATATTGTTCTAAAATATGCAAAAGTTGTATAGATATGAACAATTTTTTACTACCGGTATATAATTATTACTGTAGTTACTACAAAACATTTTGTGATTTCTTTAATGAATTTCACTCATTCGAGCAGAGATTTAAAGTCAAGGTTGGGGACAAGGCCAAAGACGCAAAGTACTGATATTTAAAAGCTAAAAAAAAATGGAAATCATAATGGTTTTGGTCCAGAGTTGTTTTTATTGTTTGTGAAGCATAAAATGATCATTGAATTTGTACTAAAGTATTTCTGACATGAATTTATAACCGAACGTAAAAGTTCGCCTAATTGAAGAATCACTATTACTGGTTAAGTAGCTTTTAATATTAATGTTACATATTGTGTAATAAATATATCGATTTACAGTTAGAAACTGACGTGTTGTATTTTGTGAACATTGCAACCAAATCCAGGTAGAAAATAAGTAATGGTAAGTAAAGGTCAGAGCAGAAATAAAAAACTCTGAAACCAATTAGAAAGCAATCCTGAGATGGCCCCATCTCAAATGGGGAACCCATCGTCCTCTGGCTGAGAACAATAAACAGGAGCGAATATAAGCAAGGTCATTTGTAGCTGAAATTATGTAGAAGGTGGAAGATATTCTGTGTAACAATTTGAATACAAGTCATTTTAGTTGAGCTGTAAGAGTTATTAATCACTGAGGAGAGTAAAGGTGTCTGGCCAAGTCGTATCAGATGGTCTGGGCAAGGGGAAGATAGCCGGTGAAGTATCTACAACTGCATTCAGATACACATGCTGCTTGGCAAGGAGAGATAAGAAAATGTTAGGGTTGCTGAGAGCGAACCGAACCTTATGTCAGATGTAAATGGTGATGAAGTGCAAGCGGGCAAGCAGGGACTCCGGCAGCTCTAGCTATTGCAGCATATCTAAGAGATAGAGCCAGAAGGTGACACAGTCCTGAGGGCACACTGACACCCAAACAACCAACCTCCCCTCTGTTATAAGAACAAGTAGCTATGTGAGCGAGGCGGGGAAGGAGCCTTATGAAATTCTCTATTCCCATGGACCCCCAGATCTGCAGCTTTATCTAAAAGAACACCTGGTAACAAAATGCTTAAATACGTCTTGAGCTTACCTTTAAAGACTGTGTCTGATTTCCGAACACTGATAGGAAGGATTCCGTACCCGGGGTTCGCTGTAGGGAAAAGCTCTGGTCCTTATAGTTCATTACTCTGGGCATGATAATAAATTTGATTGAAGTGAACATGGTGGATCATAATAGACTGAAAGTTCACTCTGTTACTGTGGGGCAAGACCATTTGTAGAATTATACTGTCAGCAGCATTATTTTATAATCATTGCAAAATTTAACTGGCAGCCATTAAAATACAGCTGATATGATGAAACGTTCTACTTCTAGAGAGAACCCGAGCTACTGAATTCTTATTCCATTTTGCCACAACTTTGGAAGCACGCTTGCAGTCATTGGAAGAGCCATGAAGGTTTGGAATATCCATTTGCAACCAAGCTTTAAATTTCTTGATGATGTCTTGATGTTGCTTCAATATCTCTACATAATTGTTTCTCATAATGCCGTCTATTTTGTGAAGTGCCCCAGTCCTTACAGTAAAGTGTTTCCACAGCCATGCTTCACATTTGGAGTGGCGTTCTTTGGCTTTCAAACCTCCCTCTTTTTCTGCCATATATAATGATGGCCATTATGGCCAAACAGTTCCATGTGTGTTTCATCAGACCAGAGGACATTGCTCCAAAAGTAAGATCTTTGTCCCTCTGTGCAGTTGCAAACAGTAACCTCGCTTTTTTGGCAGTTTTGGAGCAGTGGCTTCTTCCTTGCTGAGCGGCCTCTCAGGTAACGTCCATATAGGACACTAAAAGATACCCGTTTCCTCTCGCAGCTTCACAAGGTCATTTACTGCTGTTCTTGGATTGATTTGTGTTTTTCTTTTCTGTTCTTGGATTGTATTCGTCACACCAAAGAACATTCATCTCTAGGAGACGGAACCCATCTCCTTCCTGAATGGTACGTTGGCTGCATGGTCCCATGGTGTTCAAAATTGTGTATTTTTGCTTGAACAGATCAATGTGATACCTTCAGCCGTTGGGAAATTACTTCCGATGCTGTGCCAGACTTATGGAGGTACACAGTTTTGGCTGATTTCAAAGAGGCAAGCAGGCCTACCTGCTTTACGTGTCCATGCTGTGTTCATACATCGATTGAACCACACCAGGTTTTGATCGCATGAACCGCACTAACTACAAAAGAGTTCCTTTCAATTGAACCAAACCTGCCCAGTGTGTACACACACTCAGTTAGTGTGCTGAAAATAGATGATAAAACTCAGGCAGGGAGTCGGGTGAGTAAAATGTGCTCTGGACAAGTCATTGTCATGCGCATCAATGTGAATAAGACCCAGGTTATGAAAAATGAACTATGTTTTGCATGTGTAGCAACTTTTTTCGATAGATATGATACAGCTTGTGCTTGCCTTTGAGAGATGTTTGAAAGATGTAATATTTAGACCAATCCTGTTACGTATGCGTGGCTGCCTGTTTCTTTCTGAATCATTTTTATATTCCCCTTTCCAACACTGCCAACTGCTAATGATAAGGAACCTGCGTACACTTTAAGTTCAAATATTGGAAGGGGAGTACAGCCCCCCCAAACAGAGATGAAGTTCATCACTACTAAGCATCAACTGCAGAATACAAGGCAAGAAGGTCAATTTTAACAACTATTTTCAAACCATGTTGTAATGAATACAGAAGTCTTAGGACACCATAGATTAGACCCTAACATTTCAAACTTGGATTCGTCACTCCGTAATATTCTTTTCCACTGATCTTTTTTCCAATATCTGTGAGCTTTTGCATATCTTAGCCTTTTCATCCTGTTCCTCTTCTAAAAAAAAAGTGGTTTCATGTCTGCCACTCTTCCAAAAACATAATTCCTGATCAGGCTTTCTCGGACTGTAGAAGTGTCAACTTGGCATCCCGATGAAACTCCCAGATGCTGCTATTGCTCAAGTGTAATGGGAGATCACACAAAATACCTGCCACCAAAGCCTATAGTACCTTTTTTTTTTTTTACTAAAGTGATTGTGTACAGGACTAAATAATGCAACTATGCATATTTTTTTTACGTTATTTTAGTCAGTATTTTATTTGTGTTAATATTTACTTTTTTTGTTTTATTATTTAATTAGATAAATTTGTTTCATTCTTACATATATACATATATCTTACATATATAATCTGGGTCTGTGTTTGAGTTTTGGTCTTTCCATGGTTTATTCCTTAGCGGTTAGGGAGTTTTTTCTTTCCGCTGTCACCTTAGGCTTGCTCAATTTGGGATTGGCCTTGGATATTAGAAGATAATGTAAAATTGTAAAGCTGCTTTGAAACAATGTTCCATTGTAAAAAGCACTGTACAAATAAATCTGAATTGACAAGGGGTGTGCGATACTGACAAAAAAGTGATATACAGTAGTGCTTGAAAGTTTGTGAACCATTTAGAATTTTATATATTTCTGCAAAAATATGACCCAAAACAACATCAAAGATCACTCCAAGAGCAAGGTGTGTAATAGTTGGCGAGGTCACAAAGGACCCCAGGGTAACTTCTCAGCAACTGAAGGCCTCTCTCACATTGGCTAATGTTAATGTTCATGAGTCCACCATCAGAAGAACACTGAACAACAATGGTGTGCATGGCAGGGTTACAAGGAGAAAGCCACTGCTCTCCAAAAAAAACATTGCTGCTCATCTGCAGTTTGCTAAAGATCACGTGGACAAGCCAGAAGGCTATTGGAAGAATGTGTTGTGGACGGATGAGACCAAAATAGAACTTTTGGTTTAAAAGTAAAGCATTATGTTTGTAGAAAGAAAAACACTGCATTCCAGCATAAGAACCTTATCACATCTGTGAAACATGGTGGTGGTAGTATCATGGTTTGGGCCTGTTTTGCTGCATCTGGGCCAGGACGGCTTGCCATCATTGATAGAACAATGAATTCTGAATTATATCAGAAAATTCTAAAGGAAAATGTCAGGACATCTGTCCATGAACTGAATCTCAAGAGAAGGTGGGTCATGCAGCAAGACAATGACCCTAAGCACACAA
>JAJAGP010006918.1:0-17163 GCA_025084515.1 Ancistrus triradiatus | reverse complement strand
TTTCTTACAATTGTTCCCACAATTGATTTATTCACACCAACCTGCTTGCCTATTGTAGATTCACTCTTCACAGCCTGGTGCAGACTATTTTTGTGTTTTTGTGTGTCTATTTTTTACTTGTGTTTGTATGATTTTCTGCTTCTTATTTGTAACAAGCTGTAAATGGTGTTACAGCTGTAAAAATTATATCTGCCTGTCTTATTGTAAATATTACTCCTTTGCTTATCCTCCACTATCTGAATATTCTCTGTAATCTATAACTATATAAATGGATTCACATTCACTTGTTGAGTCTCAATTTCATCTGGCTGATCTTCCGCATTGTTCATAATACTGTCTATCAATAAATTTTTTAGCTTCGGTCAAAACAAGACTCATTTCAATCACTCACCAATCGCTTGTGTTGGTATCTCTGACGCATTTACATTTGCATAGCTGTTTTGTGAAAATTCCTTACATTATGGTGGCACAAAAAGACTGTGACCATGGTAATGTCCGGTCAACGACCTGTTTCACAGAACATAATGCAGTCATTATACGGTGCATAATTGTATCAGAATTCATAAAAATGAAAAAGAAATGAGTCATGCAACAGGAGGTAACCAAATAACAGATTTTTAATTACAATTTAATTACTGTTTGGGGTTTGTTTGAATTTGTATTGTATTTTCTAGAGATACATGACATGCTCTTTCTTGCAGTTCTAAGTAATCAGGATTGTCTTATTTTCCTCCTCACTTTGACTTCAAATAAACTGAATGGTAGCCACTGTCATTATGTCTTCTTATGAAAAGATCTATAAAATTATAAACATAATTGTTCTTCTCATAAAAAATAAAAATTCTCTCTAACATTTTCCTGTCATAAAGACATGGCACAGACTATGGTTCACTGAAGAGAGCAAAAGAAGCTTTTAAACACAGAATTGGACAGCCATTCACACTTTATTGATATTGGCTGAAACACTGGTCACTCCCAGAACAGGATTATTGTCCGCTTTTTTCTTTCAATGTTTTCCTTTCATTTACCTCTTCTAAAAATATAACGTGACATCCCTGTCTGAGAATTGGCTGCATCAACATGTGAGAAAACATCAGAGTGTATGAGGAAGTGGCTCACAGTTCAGAAGACAAAACATTCTGAAATTGTGTGTTAAATATTTGTTTTATATTTAGCTACTACTGAAAGTTAGTGTGGAGCCTGACTGGACTGTGCTGCATGGAAAAGATTATCTCAGTAAGCTCATGCCACAATCCTACATTTTTAAGAGCGAGTGCTCTTTCTTTAAATGAAGACCTGAGACCACTAACTCTAGACCACCACCTAAATATGTATTGGCATGTGGATTGGCAATGCATTTGGGACGTTTACTCATTTGGAATAGTGAAAAAATAAAGGACTTGTTACTAAAAGCACTCATATACAGCGAGGGGCCAGAAGTCTGAGACCACAGGTAAAAATGTTTCTAGGATTTAATACAGTGTTTGTAATTACAAATCATATAACCATGCATTAAGTGTTTGATCTGCATGATCTCTGTAAATTTATTTTAAAAATTACATTTTACATTTATGTCATTTAGCCGACACCCTTATCCAGAGCGACTTACTGATAGTCTTACAGTCCAAGCAATTGTAGGTTAAGGGTCTTGCTCAGCGACTCAACAGTGGCAGCTTGGCAGAAGTGGGATTTGAACCCTAGACCTTCTGGTCCATAGTCCAGCCCCTTAACCACTAGGCTGTAACACAAGAACAATTTGTAAATAATTCTGAAGAAATTCAAAATGTATTAGTATATGATTTGTTCCCCATTGTAATCGAGCTGACACGGACTCTGATGATCCATGTTATCCCAGCATGACTTCACAATATTCCAAAGAGCATTTTGTGATCTTACTGAAATTTTGGCTTACTCTGTCTTCAAGTGTCCTCATTAATCATTGGAGGAGCTCAACTTGTTTGTCCATGACAGTCCAATTTGCAAAACTCATGTTGATTATATGTTTTGTAATGAAAAACATTATATGAAAATTGAAAAAGAAAAATAGTAGCGTTTCCAATAGTGGCCTCAGACTTTTGGCCCCACACCTTAAGGATGTGATGATAGGTTTATTTATTAATTCACATATCCTCAAACAGATAGTGTTAATGTAACCTTTTAGATTTATATTGTAACATGAGTACAATCCTCAGAAGTATGAATCCTAACACAAAACTCATGAGGCTGCCAAACCACGCCATCACTGAAATGATTGTATATCACATAATGCTGTAATTTGAATTATTAAATTATTTCAGCATGTGCTTTATTTATTTATTTATTTAATGTCACTTCAGCATCAGTCTCTATTCACGACAGGAGCAAGGATGTATTGATATTAGTTATTCATATTCATATTGGGGATAATGTAGAGCAAATCCTTAACCTAATGCATGTCTTTGAATGAGGGAGGAAACCAAAGTACACGCTGGCAGGTGGAGGACATGCAGGTGGAGTCCAACACCAGGATCGAACCATTACTATTAGTTTTATTGCATTGTTGCTAGCTCTACCCAGCCATATGAGTGGACAATATAAGCTTCAACAGAAGTGATACTTTTCAATAATTTACTCACATTCTATTTGTAATATCTTATCTTGTTTGCTGCATCACAGCATGTCATTGCCACTTCTCTGCTGGAGGCCTGCCGAGGCGTCAGGTTCAATAACACAACAGTCATTATAAGCTTTTTATCTCGCTGTTGTAACAAATGCAATTTGTGTCAGATTTACAAAACTGCCTGGTGATTTGCCAGGCATAAAGCTGTGATTACTGTGTTACTCAATGCTTTACTACATTACTTAATTTCCATCTCAAATACTCCCCAACCATTTGTGTTTATGTGTGTGGCTCTATAGTGGATACTTTCTCACTGTGGTTTATTTCTTCCTCTGTTGCATAGCAACAATCCAAACAGCCTCCCTCCCCTCGAGCCCCCAACTCTCAAGTCGCTGGTATAAAAGTAGTTTCGGATGCGGATCCAGTTTGAACACACACACACACACACACACACACACACACACACACACACACACACACACACACACACACACACACACCAAGGCTGTCTTTCTAGCATTGTAGGGACCTTCCATTGCCATAATATTACTGCAGTTAATTAACACTACATCTGCTCCTGATGCTAACCTTAACCTCCGTAACCTAAGGCAGATTTTCTCTCTCTTTTGGTTTTTCAGTTTTTGTTAAAAAACTATTTTCCTTATGGGGATCAGCAAAATGTCTCCACAATGTTAAAAATGTCAGCTATTTCTATCCTTGTGGGGACGTTTGGTCCTCACAATGATATATAAACTTGACCCACACACATACACACACACATCTGGGCCAAAGGAACTGCAGGCCTTTGGGATATCCAGGTGCTGTTGGTAGTCCTGGAGCAAACAGAGTTTTCAGTTCCACAGAAGTGATGCAGCTTCTCAATAAAAGATGATTGTGTGCTAGTATGTGTTCTGTAATCATTATGTTGACCCCACCTTATCTACTTCAGCTGCACTATTAAACAAGTTACATTCTCTACCCCCCTTCTCTCACTCTCTCTCACTCTCTCTCTCTCTCTCTGCCTCGACTCCCTCGACTCTCACTTCTTGTTATTTTCTCTCTCCAGGACATCTGTAATTCTTTCTTCTTTTTAATGTTTAATGCATACCTTTGCCATCTAATACCCTAACCCCCCTTTGTCCGCTTTCTAGAGAGAGAGAGAGAGAGAGAGAGAGAGAGAGAGAGAGAGAGAGAGAGAGAGAGAGAGAGAGAGAAAGAGAGGGAGAGAGGACATGGGGCCTGTGATGACATCACCATCACTCTGTTCCAGCTCACATCTGGAACTGCTCAAGGCACATGGTAAGGGTGAGAGAGAGAGAGAGAGAGAGAGAGAGAGAGAGAAATGAGCCAGTCAGAGAGCATTGAAAAGAGAAGGATTTTTAGTTTTTTACACATCTTACTGTTTTTTCCTGAGAGATTACAAAAGTTTTTACAGAAATGTGGGCCTACACGTCTGTAAGAAGAGACGGTAAGGAAAGAAAGAGACGGTAAGGTTGTGATAGGTGGGCAGGAATGGGGCCAGAGTACGACTCATAAAGCCTAAGAACATTTGGAGAAGTAAAAAGGCGTGTAGTTTTACTAAATAAAGGTCCCCTATGATTTTTGAATACCAGTGTATTCATATAATAACAACATTTATTAAAGGCTGATTATAGTGTGTTTTAAAAGCCTTATTATAGGCATGCTGGTTTATACATTCTGATTATAGCCTGAACAGATTGGCTATAGCCTGGTTAACCAGTCTGACTGCTCACTTATACAGTCTGATTGTAGAATGCTGTTTCTAACAGTGTTGTTATTATTACACTCACCGATCACTTTATTAGGTACACCTCCTTGTTTCTACACTCATTGTCCATTTTATCAGTTCCTCTTACCATATAGAAGCACTTTGTAGTTGTACAGTTACAGACTGTAGTCCATCTGTTTCTCTACATACTTTGTTAGTCCCCTTTACTCTGTTCTCTAATGGTCAGGACCCCCACAGATCAGGTACTATTTGGGTGGTGGATCATTCTCAGCACTGCAGTGACACTGATGTGGTGGTGGTGTGTTAGTGTGTGTTGTGCTGGTATGAGTGGATCAGACAAGAAAATATCCCACTAGCATCCTGTAGGCAGCATCCTGTGAGCACTGATGAAGGATTAGAGGATGACTAACACAACCTGTACAACAACAGATGATCTACTGTCTCTGACCTTACATCTACCAGGTGGAGCAATATGGTAGATGTCTCTAATAAAGTGGACAGTGAGTGAACACAGTGTTTAAAAACTGTTCTCATACTAGCATTCTTACACACCACCACCACATCATTGTCACTGCAGTGCTGAGAATGATCCTCCACCCAAATAGTACCTGATCTGTGGGGGTCCTGACCATTAGAGAACATAGTAAATGGGACTAACAAAGTATGTAGAGAAACAGATGGACTACAGTCTGTAATTGTAGAACTACAAAGTGCTTCTATATGGTAAGTGGAACTGATAAAATGGACAGTGAGTGTAGAAAGAAGGAGGTGTTGTTAGGCGACATAGCTCACTGCACCACCACACCACCAGAATGTTTACCAATGCAATCTAATTACATCGCTCTTGCCAACACAGTCTGAATAGAGTGTTCAGTAGATCGCTATTGCATGCTTTTTAACAAAATCGTAAGAGCGACACAATGGCGCAAGTGGTGAGCCTCACAGTACACTGAGTACCCTGCTTCCATATTGACCTTGGACTGGAGTTTGCATGTCCTCCCCGTGTCCGTGTGGGTTTACTCCAGGTACTCCGACAGTCCAAAGACATGCATTAGGTTGTTTGTGGCTCTAATTTGGCCCAGTATGAATGTGTCTGACTAGGATGAATGTAACCTTGCTCCTGTCATGAATCGCCATTGATGCTGATGTGACTTTAAATAAACCAATTAAAGAAACAAACAGCAAAACCGTAGAGCATGCTTACTCATGTAGTCCTGCAAGGCTTTTTAAAGCAGTTTGATATAGCATGGGTATTAATGTAGTCAGCAGTGTACTTATCAGTGCTTGTTACAGAAATCTAATTACAGCATGTGTATAAACATAGCTTGGTTACACTGTACTCGACTTATTAATACACTTTTCAGTCGCATAGTGTGCTCATTAATGCAGCCTGCAGTCTGACTATAGTATGCTTATTAACAACATCTGATTATTGCAGTTACAGACCGACTGATTTTAGTCTGCTTATTTGTCTGCTGCCTTGTTCTTTAAGTTGGTTCACACAACTGGTGAGTGTGTTTGTCACGTTGTTTATATATCATTGTGGGGAACAAAACATCCCCCACAAGGACTGAAAGATCTGATCATTTCACTGATCCATATGAGAAACTGACTTTTTTTTCCAGAAACTGCAACTTTCTTTGAAAAACCAAAAGAGTCTAAAGATCTCCATTAGGTTACTGAGGTTTCAGGGTTAGGTGTAGCATTAATTAGCTACAGTAATCATTATGTCAATGGACAGTCCCCCCCCCAGGGATAAATGAGATAAAACGTGTGTGTGTGTGTGTGTTGTGTGTGTGTGATCATCTGCCTGGAGGAAATCCTGTTCCAGTTAACACATTTTTCCACCCTACACACAACACACACACACACACACACACACACACACAAGAGTTATATATATATATATATATATATATATATAGATAAGTTAATGTCAGGGTTAGATAATTCAGTCTCACAATCAGAGTTATGTGGGCAGCAATGTGTGTGTGTGTGTGTGTGTGTGTGTGTGTGTTGTGTGTGTGTGTTGTATATCACACACACACACCACACACACACACACACAACATTGTGCTGCACCTAACCCTGACATTAACCTCACAATTGTCATTGCTTTTTCTAGAAGATGACATTTTCTTCATGCACACCAACCAAATGTCTCCACAATGCCAAAATAATCATGTATTCCGATTTCCATACTGCACACCCGAATTTAGATTGCTCTAACACTTGCCAGTCCACTTGGAAACCATTAAACCAGACACATTCCAGTCCTTCCAGTATTTTTTTATTTACAGACCAGTCTGAATTCAGCGGCTTTATTTGCCGCGTCAGGATCAGGTGCTGACTATTGTTGTAGGGGTTTGTTTGTATATGCATTTTTCATATGGTGTGTTTGTGCGGTATGTCTCTCTGAGTAATAGGGTTCGTATGGGGAGCAGGCAAGGACATCGTCAATTTCCGCTAATCGCCACTAGGGGGCAGAACACTATCTCTAGCGCTGTGACGGCCCATAAGTCTGTAAACGTCCTGGCAAAGCATTGGCATATGGCATTTTTGGGGCCTTTATTTGCAAACTTTATTGTTTTGAAAGACGAGGTTCAGTGAATTCAGTGGTAAAGACAGTTAAGGAGAGTTAAAAAGAAACTATACAGAGAACTAAAGGCAGGTAATAGCCAGAGTGAGTGAAAGAACAAGGCAGGACGATAAATACAGGCGAGATAAATACAGGCATGCAGTCACTGGCTAACTGTGTGATAGATGAGCATAATCAACATCTTTTTACCCTTTCCCTTTCCTTTTCTTTCGCTCTGTTCTTTGTGTTAGTTTAACCCCCTGAATCCAACACGTGAAATAACAGGCAATCAACAACTCTGTTGAAAAAGGGCAACAGGAGAGTAGTGATAAATTCCTGAAAATGACTTACATATAACTTGTCGGATAAGGTCACACTGTGGCATTGGAGACTAGAAAAGGGCGAGTGAGAGAGAGGGTTAAGGTGAAAAAGAAAAAGAATACAGTTGTAAACACACCAAAAAAAAAAACAACCAAGCAAAAATCTGTCCGAGAGCCATGAAAATCTATTTGTGCTGTTTGTGTGTTTATGGTTAAGTTTATATATCATTGTGGGGACCAAATGTCCCCAAAAGGATAGAAATAGCTGACATTTTTACCTTGTGGGGACATTTTGCTGGTCCCCCATGGGGAAAAATGCTTTTTTTTAAAACAGAAAAACTCCTGCAAAGTCCTCACCAGGATAGTGAGACAAACCTGTGTGTGAGAGAGGGTTTTCGAGAGAGAGAACAAGCGCACATCTGCGAGAGTGTTTTCAACTGTTTCTTAGTGGAGTAGTAGTAATTATGTTTCCATGATTGTGCCTTTTGTGCAGTTATTCGCCTTTGCTATAAGTGTGTGTGTGTGTGTGTGTGTGTGTGTGTGTGTGTGTGTGTCACATGCTAAACTCTAATTGGGGGTGTCCAGTGTTAGTTAATGCATTATCATGCACAGTTTCATTTGACTTACTCTGCACATGTGTGTGTCATCTCACATGCCCAGTTTCCTTTGTTGGCACTGAAAATGCAGATGTTTGTAATTAGCAAAGCAAAGAAAAATTTAGAAAGAGTGAGGGAGAAAAAGAGAGAAACGGGTGACATAATTTCCTCTTTTGCTTTATCCTTCATCATATTTGAATTTTATGTTTTGGGAGTTGTAACAGTAGATATTGTCAAATGTATTCCTATTTCTTTCTGTCTGTAAAAGTTAGGATTGAGGACTGGGAACGTCCCTCTCCATTTTTAATTCTTCGGCTTATTCTAACAGTTGCGGAATATGAAGAAATCATATGAGTTGATTTGTGTGCAAAGTTGTGAATTGAATAACTTTAAAGAAAACTTTTTTCAATTTCCCACAGAAATTCTTGGTATGTTTGCTTTTCCTGAACGTGCAGGCTGCACTGTTAAACTCATTTTGCTACCTCCTACCACGTTTGTTTTATCCTGGTCAGGGCTGTTTGGGAGTGTGAAATGAGTGGATGGTGGGGTCTGCAGTCTGTCCCGGAATTGACAGGGTGCAAGGGAACTAGTACGCTGGATGTGGTACCAGTCCTTCACTCAGTCCTCAAAAGGTTCACTGTTGCAGCCCCATCTGGCTTCCTCTCCCTCGGGCGTGGCCAATTATTTGTCTGTATGAACCACAACCCGGCCGGAAGGCATTGCCTGGACTTGAACTGCAGTCATTGCAGTAGTGGGCTACAGAATTGCTGCTATGACATCCTTGAAATAAGAGTGGGTGATATGGTAAAAATATTATATCACAATAATTAAAGACATTTTCATGTTGCATATTTATCATGATACATATGATCGCAGACAAAATGCATCAGTAGCAACAGATTTTTAAAAAATACTATTCAAATATTATCCCCTAATAGTAAAGTGATTGTTATTCAAAATGTACTGCACTTAATCCAATTAAACACGACTAATTACACTCTTTACAATGAAACATGCAGTGTTTAGTGTTCTTTAAGCACTGATGATATCCTAGATATGCTCAAAAAAGCATATTGTCTATCAAGATAACAAAATTTGTCACAATACAATAAAATACTATCATATTGCCCACCCCTATCTTGAGATTTGTTTTGAAATGTATCAGTGATCATGGTGGGGTGACAGTGGTTCAGGAGTTAGAACTGTCACCTCACAAATTCAAAGGCCCAGGTTCGAGCCTGGCTGTTGTCTCTGTGGAGTTTGCATCTTCTTCTCCCTGTCTGCTTGGGTTTTGTTCATGTTCTCTCATTCCAAAGATTTGTAAGTTATCTGGCATCTCGAAAGTATCCTGGTGTGAAAGAGTCTGTGTGTTTGTGTTTGAACACCCTGGGATGGAATGGTGCACTTTATAGGGTGGTTTCCTGAATGGTGCCCTGTCATGCCAGTTAGTATCGGTCCCTCATGAACATGAATTGGATTCAGTGAGTATGGAAAGTGAGTGAGTGAGTAATTATGTGGTCAAATAAATTCAGTGTAACTTGTAGCATTATTATCAATACAGTTAGTAACAAAGCTGCTTTGCAGATACAGTGGTTCTTGAAAGGGGAACAATGGTCTTGAATTTCCTCCATTTGTACACAATCTGTCTGACTGTGGATTGGTGGAGTCCAAATTCTTTAGAGATGGTTTTGTAACCTTATCCACCCTGATGAGCATCAACAACTCTTTTACTGAGGTCCTCAAAAATCTCCTTTGTCCATACCATTATACACATCCACAAACATGTGTTGTGAAGAGCAGACCTTGAAAGATCCCTGTTCTTTAAATAAGCCAGGGTGCCCACTCACACCTGATTGTCACCCCATTGATTGAAAACACCTGACTCACCTTCAAATTAACTTCTAATCCTAGAGCTTCACATACCTTTTCCACTCACTAATATGTAATATTGGATCATTGGATCACAGTCAATTCTCCTATCACTGTTATGCTGATGATATTCAGCTCATCCTCTCTTTTCCTCCAACAGATGTGCAGGTCTCCACACGTATTGCAGCATGTTTGGAGAGCATCTCATCGTGGATGTCAGCTCATCATTTTATTGCTGTCATGCTTTTGGCAAGGGAGGACATGGGAGGTGGAGGTAGGTGCAAGTGATGAAGGTTTATTTACAGTGCACATGGTGTAACATACAAACAAACTACACAGAACTAAACTAAGAATGATTACTAACAAACATCTAACACACGTAACAAGCTAACACGGCTAAAGCTAACACAAACAACACTACTAAACACATAACTAAGCTTAAACCTAAGACAACTAACTAAATGGTAAGGAACACAGAAGAACAGAAACTAAGGCACAAAGGGACAAGACAAGGCTAAGAAGAATAGGCAACCAGACTGGAGGGATAGGCAGGAGTCAAGGACAACCACAATTGAAGAGCCAGCCCAGAGTGCACAGGAAGCGGGGTTATATATAGAGGAAAGACCAGCCAGGTGGGCTACAACCCCACCTGCTGGGTAGGAAGAGAAAGCAGGGGGAAGCAAAAAAAACAGATTCACAATCGTAACATAACTCCCCTCCTAAAGGCGGGCTCCGAAGCGCCAATGACAGGAACAAAGGAACGCTAGAACAGGACCAGACCCAGACTAACCCAATGGAGCAAGCAAAACACCGAACGAGAACAAGAGGTGGCCAGAACAGAGGAGGCAAGGACAGAGGGGGACAACACTGGGAGGGAAACAGGCCTACAGGCCCACAAGCCAGTTCTGGTCTCAGGGTATGGACTCCGTACAGGGTCCTAAAGACCCCTTACTGTCCACAAGTCCGGCCAGAAAGTCCTGGTGGCTGCAGGAACCACCCGAGATGCAGGATGCCACCTTGGGAGGAGAGGCGACTTTGTCCTCCACCAGGGGTCGCTGTCGGGCAGCTGGCGAGCGGAGTCGTCACTGGTCTGCTGGCGAGCGGGGTTTCCGTCATGCTATGGCTGAGCAGGTCGCTGGCGAGTTGCTGGTGAGTGAAGTCCTCGTCACGAACCTGGGTGGGTGGTGGGAGGCCGGAAGGAGGGCACAAATCCAGTTCAGCGGCGGGTGATGCACTCTGGACCTCCTCCGGGGTGGGCGCGCTCTGGACCGCCTCTGGAAGGGCCTCACTGGAGCGGACAGCCTCTGGAAGGGCCTCACTGGAGCAGACAGCCTCTGGAAGGTCCTCACTGGAGCAGACGGCCTCTGGAAGTGAGGGAGGTGAGACAGGCCACGATCCAGCTATCGCGAGTCCCTGTGTCACTGCTGAGTCCACAGCTCCCAGCACAGCCCCGAAGTCCTGAATCAGTCTCTCCAGCCCAGGGTCCTCAGCGATACATACTGCAAACCCCATCGCCTCTCTGGCAGAGCGCACAGATTCCAAAACCTCCTGCAGAATCTCACTGGCTCCCTCTATGGCCAGGTGAATAGGGGTCAGGAGTGAACATAGGGGTGCAGGCATGTGGGTGGGGCTGGAGAGTGCCGAATCCTGCTTGACTCGGCGGATTCTCGAACAGCTGGCAAGAGGGGTATCCAGCACGTTGGCTGGTTAGCTAGCCTTGACCGGGGCTGATGGTATAGTATGGAAACGCAGGCATAGTGATAGCAAGCGTGGGCTCAGGCTTTGGAGCTAGCGAGTGCAGGCTCAGGAGCTGAATCACAGCGGTCGGGTCCCTCCTGCTTCCGTGGCACTTTCTGGCTGCACGAGAGGGTTCAATGTCTGAGCTGGAGGATACGGCCGGAACAGGAAATAGCCACTCAGAGTCCCGCTGAGCTGAGTTAAGGGAAAGGGGTACTCCCCACTTGATTTGATTCCTCCGAGTACTCATCATCAGAGGACTCAGACTAACAGAGGACAGGGGAAACACTTGCTACGTCCTTTTTACGGTCTGGCTTACTGTCACGCTTTTGGCAAGGGAGGACATGAGAGGCTGACGTAGGTGCAAGTGATGAAGGTTTATTTACAGTGCACATGGTGTAACATACAAACAAACTACACAGAACTAAACTAAGAATGATTACTAATACAACAAACATCTAACACACGTAACAAGCTAACACGGCTAAAGCTAACACAAACAACACTACTAAACACATAACTAAGCTTAAACCTAAGACAACTAACTAACTGGTAAGGAACACAGAAGAACAGAGACTAAGGCACAAAGGGACAAGACAAGGCTAAGAAGAATAGGCAAACCAGACTGGAGGAGATAAGGACAGGAGCCAAGGACAACCACAATGTGAAGAAGCCAGCCCAGGAAGTGCACAGGAAGGGGGTATATACTATATAGGAAAAGACCAGCAGGTGGCTACAAGCCCCACCTGCTGGTAGGAAGGAGAATCTGGGGGAGCTCAAACATATGGATGCAAGCTGAAGGCTTGCTCATCGTTACAATGCCTTTATGCTGTAGCACTTTTGAGATTTCTTTCTTTGAAATGAAAGTGCATTACAATAAAATTGTATTATTATTTTATTATTATTATATTATTATTTATTATCATTATCATTATTATTATCATTTGAAGCTAAACCACAGCAAAACAAACTGCTCTACATTCTGCAGATGGGTCTCCCTATCAGATCTTGCCATTCCCAGGTGAACTCCTCCATACACCTTCTGAGATGGCAAAGAAACCTTGGAGTGATCTTTTGATAACCAGCTGCGCTTCCCCTCTGCTCATATTTGCCAACTGACCAGTCATTAAGGTACCTTTCCTCTACAAATATCAGGAGAATTCTCCATGGAAGCCACCCAGGTGCCTTGTCCAGTCTCTTGTGTATCAAAACTAGATTACTGCCATGCTCTTCTGGCTGTCCTTCCAATGGTACAATCAGACCTGCAACTGATTCTGATGAGTGGCTGTTTCTGTTGTCAATTTGCCTAGTTTTCCTCATGTCCCCCCCCCCCCCACTGCTGCGTTCCCTTCACTGTCACTGCACCCTGTAACTGCCTGCAATCAGATACAAAACCATGATGCTCGCCTACAGCACCATCTTCCTAAAGCTCTAATAAAACCATGCTCTGTACCTCATACCTCCAAGACAAAACGACCCTTGGCTCGACGGATCCCCATGTAAGATAAGGATGACAAGTATCAATGACTCTTCTCTGTTCCTGGCACCCCAGGTGGGTGGAATGAACTTCCCTGGCTGTCCAAATGCCTGAGTCTCCCTTGCTGTCCTTCAAGCAGAGACCTAAAGACCCCCTCCTTCACCAGCACTTAGTGTAGGCTGAAGTGAATACAAACACATATATCTACGTATATAATATAGTAGACTTCTATATATATATATATATATACATATATATAATACTTTATATATATATTACGTATTATATAACATATATACGTATATATATATATAATATTATATATATAACGTATCTTATATATATATATATATATATATTCTCTTATATATATATATCATTGTTGCTTTTATCTACATCAGATCCTAGCAGGCTGGACTTGGATTGTGTTCTTGAGTTATTGCTTACTTGTACTAAGATGAGGTTTTGTCTACTAGGAAGCACTTCTGTAAGTTGCTCTGGATAAGGGCGATAAGGATATCTGCTAAATGCTGTAAATGTAAATGTAATTTTCAATAAATAAATGACCAAGTATAATAATTGTGTCTCATTTGTTTAACTGGGTTCTCTTTATCTACTTTTAGGACTTGTGTGAAAATCTGATGATGTTTTAGGTCATTTTTATGCAGAAATATAGAAAATTCTCATGGGTTAACATACTTTCAAGCACCACTGTAAAGTCTACACTCCTAATAACCAAGCCAAATGTAAAAATGCTTCAGTAAAACCCAGTGAGATGGCATAAGGAGGGAACTGACCATCTCCTGGGTGATACTGTGTAGCGCTTATTGTGAATAAGCATGTTGACATAAACATAAAACAGGTTTTGTTGAGCTAAAGCGCATTACATTCATGACAGCCGTTCTTGGTTAGCAAAAATGTCTAAGGAATCAAGAGCAGGTGGGATCTATCCCGGCAGCGTGCGAATGGCTCCAAGATGAAGAAGCAGAAGAAACCACAGCGGTGTGAGTCAGTATTATAGCAAACCCTGTACAATGAACAAAAAGTGCATTGAATTTGCAAGATTCAAAAGCAGCCATCTGTGCTGTGTGGACTCCACATCCATGCCATGTGTAACTCACACAAAGTCAGACCACAGTAAAATTAAAATGGGAGTGAAAAGTCAAGTTGCGCTATCAAGTCTGCAGTTCAAATTAGTGGCAATGCACAAACATACCATATGATTAAACAACATACTAAACAAATGTAAATATTTAAAAATATAGAAAAATATACTGTGGCTAGCAAACAGTGCTTGGCTTATGCCCTCACCATAAAACTTTCATGTAAAAAACTAACTGTAATGTATATAATATATGTACTGATCCTCTCTGATTTATCATGATGTTACATTCCAATAAACCCATTGTAAGCTGAATATATCATAAACCAAGTAGTATAATATATACTGTATAGATCACAGCATATCGAGAGCATCTCTGAATTACAACGTCGAACCCTGAAGCAAATGGACTATAGCAACAGCAGACCACACTGCATGCCACTCCTGTTAGCTAAGAACAGGCAGCTGAGGCTAAAGTGGCGCTTGAAAGTTTGTGAACCCTTTAGAATTTTGTATATTTCTGAATAAATATGACCTAAAACATCATCAGATTTTCACAAAACTCTTAAAAGCAGATAAAGAGAACCCAGGTAAACAAATAAACCAAAGATAATATACTTGGTCATTTATTTATTGAGGAAAAGGCCTAGTGGTTAAGAAACTGGACCATGGACCAGAAGGTCCAGGTTTCAAAACCAACCTCTGCCAGACTGCCACTTTTGGGTCCTTGAGCAAGCCCTTAACCAACAATTGCTTGGATTATAAGATTGTGTCAATTGTAAGTCACTGTGGATAAGGATGTGTGCTAAATGACATAAATGTAAATGTAAATGCAGCCAACAAATCTACAGCAACTGCGTGATGCTATCATTATCAATATGGACCAAAAGTTTCCAGCACCTTGTTAAATCCATACAGTGTATGAACTGTG
This sequence comes from Ancistrus triradiatus, assembly GCA_025084515.1. Classification (NCBI taxonomy): domain Eukaryota; kingdom Metazoa; phylum Chordata; class Actinopteri; order Siluriformes; family Loricariidae; genus Ancistrus; species Ancistrus triradiatus. The sequence goes on along the minus strand of JAJAGP010006918.1, from coordinate 2,204 downwards.
AGTTCTTTAATCATCAACTCTAGTCAGTCCATTCCATGATTGTGTTGAGAAATCTACCCAGTTGTTCTTTTCTATTTTTGAAGAGCTTCAGCAGATTATCTGAGTGTACATCAAACTGGAAAAGAAATTTTAACTGTGGTGGGATTGTGGTTATTATCTTTAAACTCAGCATTAACCTGGAAAGAAAACTTTAACAAGCATGAAACAAATGTTAAGGAAAGATGTTACCACACACACAGAAGTAAATCTTTAAGAAGTAAATTCTTTACTTTACAGCAAAAACAGCTGATTCATCATTTAGAGATAATCAACAAACATAAACCATTCACCGAAAGTTCCCCTAAACATTCAAATAAACATACACAGAAGTTAATATAATCTGTTAACAGCACATAAGCACTGCTGTAGTTATTAAACACTGTGTTCACTTACTGTGCACTCTATTAGACACATCTGCCATATTGCTCCATATTGTACTGTAGATGTAATGTCAGAGACAGTAGCTCATCTGTTGTTGCACAATGTGTGTTAGTCATCCGATAATCCTTCATCAATGACTCTGGGGTGTTTACGAACTCCATCAGCACTTCTGTGTCTGATCCAATTGTACCAACGCAACACACACTAACACACCACCACTACATCAGTGTCACTGCAGTGCTAAGAATGATCCTCCACCCAAATAGTACCTGATCTGTGGTGGTCCTGTGGGGGTCCTGACCATTAGAGAAAGAAGGTATGAAATGAAACAGAGGGTGAAACAGTCTGTAAATGTAGAACTACAAAGTGCTTCTATATGGTAAGTGGAGGTAATAAAATGGATGAGTGTAGAAACAAGGTGGACAGAAAGTGTAAACTGCAGATACCAGGCATGATTATAATATAATAAAAAATAATAGACTAATAACCTTATTGACTTCAAAAAGTGCACAGCATCTTGCTATGAAGACCTTTATCACTGGCTCCTCCTGAAGCACTTTGTGTTTCCTATAAATGTTTGTCTTTTCCACGGCCTCTCTCTCATGTCTGCCAGCAAAGCCTTCTGTACGTTCTCAAGACTCTGTTCAGTTTCATCAGAGTGATATGTTGGGTTGGCTCCATATGCTGCACCTTTTTTTGTTTCTTGGAGTTTGCCACGTCTGGACAAACCAGTCTTCTCAAACAAGTGTAGTAGATTGCCAGTTTGTATTTTAATTTGATCTTCCACCCAACATATCCATGATTGAATCCATCTCAGTAAGACATGGATGTTTCTTGATCAAGCTTTTCTACAACTTGTTGCCACTTTGCATCAGTTGCATAAACTTTACATTGTACAGTTATTGCACCAAGCCATCACGGATGGCTATCTTTAGTTTAGGTTCCGTCGTGAGAGTAGCACAACTCTTCAAGAAACTTGTAGAATAAAGACCTAAACACTGACTCACAAATGCTAACATGGGACACTGGATAAAGGAGATAACACAGGAGGTTTATTTATACAATAAATAAACAGTGAGAGAGAGAGACAGAAGAAGAGAAGGAGGTGTGGAAGCCAATGAGGATCTGGTGGTCCAGAAGGTGTGGGACTGGTCTGTGATGGGACACGCCAGATCACAACCTGGCAAGGTCTGTGATGGAACACAGGTAGTCCAGGTCCACGTGAGTCCCCTGAAGGGACACAATGAAAGAACATGGGAAGTCCAGATACAGGAAGCTAGTGATAGGACATGAGGAATCTGGGTTAGAGATCAGGAGAGGCCCATGATGGGACACGGAAAGTCCAGAGCTGAACAACATTTGACCACAAGTTAGGTACAGTGGTGCTTGAATTTATTTTTTTGAGGAAAATGATCCAATATTACATATTAGTGAGTGGCAGAAGTATGTGAACCTCTGCTTTCAGTATCTGGTGTGACCCCCCTGTGCAGCAATAACTGTAACTAAACGTTTCCTGTAACTGTCGATTAGTCCTGCAGACCGGCTTGGAGGAATTTTAGCCCATTCCTCCGTACAGAACAGCTTCAGCTCTGGGATGTTGGTGGGTTTCCTCACATTAGCTGCTCGCTTCAGGTCCTTCCACAACATTTCAATTGGATTAAGGTCAGGACTTTGACTTGGCCATTCCAAAACATTAACTTTTTTCTTCTTTAACCATTCTTTGGTAGAACGGCTTGTGTACTTAGGGTCGCTGTCTTGCTGCATGACCCACCTTCTCTTGAGAT
>JAJAGP010006917.1:0-17173 GCA_025084515.1 Ancistrus triradiatus | reverse complement strand
CCCCAGGGCTCAGTGTTGGGACCTCTATTATTTACTCTTTACATTCTACCCTTAGGGAATATTATTGATAAACATGGAATTAGCTTCCACTGTTATGCAGACGACACACAGTTGTATATATCAGCCAAACCAAACAAAATCAACAGACTCAGTAAGACTGAGGATTGTATTAACGACATAACAGACCTGATGTCATGTAACTTTCTTCTACTGAATTCAGATCAAACTGAAGTGTTACTTGTTGGTCAACAGGCTGCAAGGGAGAAGCTGATTAATCTAGTGTTAAATATTAACGCTTTCTCTGTTACCCCCAGCTCAGTAGTAAAAAACGTGGGTGTCACAATGGACTCAGACCTGTCTTTTGATGCACACATTAGTGACATCACCAGAGTTGCTTTTTTTCAACTGCGTAATATCTTAAAAATTAGAAATATACTTTCCGTTAATGATGCTGAAAAACTGATTCATGCATTTATAACTTCAAGGTTAGATTACTGTAATGCCCTTTTTGCTGGTTGCTCTGGTAGATCCTTTAACAAGCTCCAGTTGGTACAAAATGCAGCAGCACGAGTACTTACTAGGACCAGGAAGTTTGACCATATTAGTCCTGTTCTATCATCTTTGCACTGGCTGCCTATTAAATTTCGTACTGATTATGAAATTTTATTACTAACCTATAAAGCGCTGCATGACCTTGTGCCTCGGTATTTAAGTGAACTAATTCAGCACTATAACCCATCAAGCTTACTTCGTTCACAAGGTGCAGGGTTACTTGTAGTCCCTAGGATTAAAAAAGTCACTGCAGGGGAAGAGCATTCTCATACATAGCCCCTCACCTTTGGAATAGCCTCCCTGTCACTGTTCGTGATTCAAACTCACTCTTGATCTTCAAGTCCAGATTAAAAACACACTTATTTACTCAAGGTTTTGAGGAGACTTAAAATATTTGACGTTTTACAATGAATGTTTACTTAATATCATGTTTTAACACATTTTTGTGTTTCTCTATTTCCGAGATGGCGCGGACACAAAACCCTGGTCTGGGTTTTGTGTCCTGAGGATGTAGCTCATGGTTTCATCGCTACAAGGACAACACCGCCTCTCCTCACTGCCCCCAGCGACTTGAGGATGAAGTCCTTAGATCCAGTGATACAGCTGACAACACTGCCTTTTCTCCTCATCTGCTGAACGTACTGTAATCCTGTGGTGACTCTTTCTGTTCCAGTCCTCATACCATTACTCAGTACCCATCAGAGGGTAATAACCTCCGGGACACACAAAACTATAGTAACTCTTCCACTTGGACTACCTGTTCATTCAAACACATTCAATCATAACTTTATATGCTATAGATCTTATTCTTTATTTTTATTAGTTCAAATCATCTTAGTCTATATAATTATTCTATTCTAAATTTAAATAGGGTATTATCTTTACATATACTCTTCAATTATTGTATTTAACATCTAGGCTGCCCAAGGAGGATGGGTCCCTATTTGAGTCTTGGGTCCTCCCAAGGTTTCTTCCTGTAAGGTTTGGGGAGTTTTTCCTTTCCACTGTCGCCTCAGGCTTGCTCAACTAGGACTTTGACCTAATATATTTGTAAAGCTGCTTTGAGACAATGCTGTTTTGTAAAAAGCACTATATAAATAAATTTGACTTAGTCAAATAGGAGCCACAAATCCCTACAAATCCCTACTCTATGTAAGTCCCCAAGCCTTTGAAACACGCTCTGCACCGGGCTTCTAATCACACTTGAATATCCATTCCTCTTCTTGATTTCTTTTACTTCTTAATTACTCTTATCTCACTCTCATATATTACTCTTATTTCTTATCTCACTTTTTATCACTCTTAAATTGTTTTCATCTCTAGATTACTCTTACTTCTTAAATTACTGTTACCTCTTAAATTTCTCTTACCTCTTTAAGTCTTTACCTGCTCAAGGATCCTACAGACACACATAAGACACAACATACAACACATAACATAAATATTGCCTGCCTCTCCATCTACCAAAATGTATCCCTTAATTTTACAGGGTTCTTAATACTTTGGATCTCGGCTTAAATTTAGTTTAGACAACTCTTACCACCCAGCTTCGAGACAGCATCTCCAAACAAGCACAGAAATTGTAAGCTTAAAGTGCTTACCTGATGGCCACTAATTTTATGTGAGTTGTCCAGAGAATGCTCCCCCAGCCGGATGTGGTGTCTTCCAGTCCTGCCGTTGTCCAAATCCCAGCGGTGCCTTCAATTTTCTGTCGTGGTTTTTCGACAGAATACATTCTGCTCACTTAATCAAAAATCACACTCAAGCCGAATCAGTTTCAGTAGAGAAGCAGACAATTTTATTGCAATTGTCATCATTGTTTTCCAACTTTTAGAACATCTGCTGCCCTGGTGCTACCCTTATCTCCCAGGTGAGATGCACCTGCAAAATCAGGTCTCAAAGAGACCTAGTCTGAACGAGTGGGCTCACCACAATTAGAAATGCAAATATATAAGATGTAAGTGATTATATGGGTGCTAAAATGTGTGGCTTTCGTAGTTACAAAGGCATATGTTTCTAACAAATCTTCAACAATATACATACATATATATATATATATATATATATATATATATATATATATATATATATATATATATATATACATATATACACACACACACACACAAAATGATGTACATTTTTCTGGCCAAGTCATCTATAGTTATAATTAGGGTAATGAAAAAAATATGTGATACATGTCATACATTAGTCACATATCCATTTAGAAGACATAAAAATATAATAATAAATTGGTCGGGAGTGCTCATAATTTTGCACATAACTCTACATTTTGGATATGTTTCTTTAAAAAGGCGTCTGTTTACTTCCATACACTTTGGCTTCGGGTTCAGTTTCCGATTTTACATGGCTAGCATGTAACCATCACAACGTTTTTACATTTCGGCTGATTTATTTACACTTTATTGTTTTCAGGTAATAAATGACTTCGTAATGTACTAAATAGTATCGCACTTGATTTTACAAGTATTTTTAATCGTCCCAGTTCAGTATTTTTCCCTTATTATGTAGTGATGACGGGAAAATGTATAAAAGTCCGCATATTAGCAATAATGCTAAGACTAATTTAAAGACTTGAGTAACACGAGCGATTTTAATGGAAGTTGTTGGATTCATTGTGTGTGCTGTAAACTTTAGCAGCGCAAGATGGCGCCACTGACCCTCAATGAGCGCTGGCTCGGTTTGGACATTGGCCACGGAAAGGGATCCGCAACACGAAGTCCGGCTTTGGTGCTGTGGCTTCAGAGAAATCATTGTCATACAGTCGGCTATTAAACTGTTGGAACCTTATAGAATCTAAATAAAACTGATGATTAAAGAGAAGTGTAAAAATAACTTATTCATCTTTGAAATAACCATTCATCTTCCATTCATATATCCCTCTCTCCCACCTCTACTTGGCAACTCGTTTTAATCAAGCTCTCGTTTGATATGAGTGTTATTGTGAAAAATCCCATGTTCAACCTTCCTAATACTGCAAGTATTTGCACTTTCGTACCCTACTGTGTTGCTGAATTGCTCATGTTTTTAGTTCCAATAACTTGGACAATTGTAATTATCTTGAAAATGGCATGAACTTATAAATGTTAGAATACTGAATCTCCCCAAAGGAAAAATTTTTTTTTAAGATCGTCTTTTCTATGGCTGAGGAGAAATAGATAAGTTCTTAATTTTGTATTAACAAAGGCTTACCGAGAAAAAAGGAGAAACACCTAAGCAATTATTTGTAAGACATTCTGGAGACAAATGAGAAAAGCTTAAGATCTCATTCTACACTGATAGACTGCTGAATGATGTCTTAGATGTTTCTCATTTGTGTCTTATATGAACCTTTAAAGAGAATAAGCTTCTATTCAGACATAAGAGAGATCCAAGTAAGAAACATAAGACACCACTGAGATCTTAAGCTAAACTGGGTGAGATCTTATTTAGTTCTTATCCATGTCTAGTTGAAAGCTGCATTACTAATACCTGGAAAAACTCCTAAGACATACAGTTAATGATGTGGAGATGCAGTTGGTTCATAGTTTTTATTGTATAAAAAAGAATGAGTGCAACTGAATTGTAAACATTTTAACAGCAGTTATACAACAGTGTAAACACAAAAAATGCATACACACATAAAAAGCAATGTTACATAATGTAGAAAACAATATTTACCGTAGTAAATAGTACTAACTAAATGAAGTACACATAATAAATAGAAAACACTGCAGAACAATGTGAACACAAGAGACAACCAGTTTTTCTTAGAGTGGAACCCCACTGAACTTTCAGTGCATAAGTAAATGGGCTGAGATGATTTAAATGGTCAGTCACAGGGGTTTGGTATAAAAATACTGAATTCTTTAGAAAGTTAGAGTCAAAATTGTGGTGTTGATAGGAACTAGACGCCCACCTCTAAAAGCTCCCTCACAGAAAGTAAAGTCTAAAATGTATGGTAATCATTTTATTCTGCTCATGGAGGAGGAATATTTAAATAATTTAATTAAAACTTTTTTTTTTTCTTTTAGATTACATTTTTTCCTTAAATAAACATTACATATTAAAAACTCAGTAATGCCACAGTGCCGGATCACTGGTGATATTTGGATAAAAATGGTTTTATTTTGTGTTGTAGTCACTGCTGATATAGCTATTTTATTTATTATCCAAAACCATCAATGAACCAACACGTGTCTGAGTTTCTAAATATGTAATGTTGATGATGGTAAAACAGTGGAGAATTTAAAATAAGTTCTCATTGGGGACTATTGTGCCTTATAGCTCCCTGCATGTTCCCCTCTGCCATTAAAATACAGTGTAAGCCAAAACTTTAACACCAAACTACCATTAAACAATGTGTCAGACATCATCCATCAGGCAGCACATAGCAATAAGCTATACCCCCTCGAGTGCCTTATTGGCTTTTATACCACAGTTTCCGTTATTGTTTATCATTTTATTGTTAGATTTAAGATAAAAAAGGACAGAAAAAACGATTTTAAAAAACGTTTATCACCCTTCCGCGAGGTAAAATAGTTCCATTCTATCGTTACCTCGCGGCATTAAAGTCTAGGAACAGAATTACCCATAACTGTTTATTATTCAGACAATAAACACAAATATATCGATTGGTAAGTTTTAATTTATTAAAGAGAAAGTTTATTTACATTCAATAAAATGGGTCGGGTTTACAAGGCAGGCTGTTACTACGATCCACTATTCTACCGACTGAAGCAGATCAGAGTGTGATCCTGGTGTTCTAACCAAAGTCTAGGATCCCGTTTGATTAGTGATTATAAATTTGTATGATGAAGCTCTTAATGTTACTCTTATCAGTCAGAAATGTAAGAGCAGAGCTACAGAGCATCAGCAGCTTCTCTGGGTTAGAGCTGGACTTACAGATAACAAACCTGTCAGATCAATGAACGCCCGATTAGCTGTGCATGGTGTTTAATGAAAGATGCAGAGTTTAAGCCCAGCAACGACGTCTTTATGAGGGATGAAGCTGATTCAGGTCATTTTTGTTGATGGGACCAAAACTGATCTTCAGTCTCGTTCCTCTTCAGTCGAGCTGTGAATCCATTAAGAGCGCGGGAGACGATTGATTTAAAGTACTGACTTCGTTTCGCTTTTCCAGCGCTTCCAAATCCTAAAGGTGATAAACCTTTGGCTCAGGTTTGTCATTAATAGCTTCATCTTCCAAATTCATATCGTTTTCAAAACCAATAGATTTTATAAAGTAATAACTTTCATTTCGGCAGTGTTTTAGTCATTATAACTTGACTGCTTTTTCTGGTCGGCGTCATTGCCAGGTTACGTGTGTGCCGCGGATTAATACTTATAGAGCGTCGACCACAGTGCCATTATCGTCAATAATGTAACGGCGGAAGACGTCTCTCAGATTGCGGGTCGGAACTGTGGTATATATAAGCAACACTACACCAGAGGGAGTGCTTTAACGTGAGATATTGGCACGAGTGTGCTGCAGCTGTAGATCGAAGATCAGAACACCCGTGCCAATGTCTCACGTTAAAGCACGACCTCGAGTGTGTTACTGCGATTATACCACAGTTCCTTTATCGCCATTTACTGTTAGATTTTAAGATAAGGAGAACAGAATAAACGATTTGTTTATCAGCCTTCCCGAGATAACATGGTTCCATTCTATTGTTACCCCGCGGCTAAGCCCTTCAGTCATTAAAGTCGAGGAACAGAATGACCAATAACTGTTCATTAATCAGACAATATCACAAATGTATCGATTGGTAATTTTTAATTCATTAAAAATAATGTTTACTTACAGTGGTGCTTGAAAGTTTGTGAACCCTTTATAATTTTCTATATTTCTGCATAAATGGTACCTAAAACATCATCAGATTTTCACACAAGTCCTAAAAGTAGACAAAGAGATGCCAGTTAAACAAATGAGACAAAAATATTACTCTTGGTCATTTATTTATTGAGGAAAATGATCCAATATTACATATTAGTGAGTGGCAAAAGTATGTGAACCTCTAGTTAATGTGAAGGTGAGATTAGAATCAGGTGTTTTCAGTCAATGGGATGCCAATCAGGTGTGAGTGGGCACACTGTGTTATTTAAAGAACAGGTATCTATCAAAGTCTGCTCTTCACAATAAGTTTGTGGAAGTGTATCATGGCACAAACAAAGGAGATTTCTGAGGACCTCAGAAAAAGAGTTGTTGATGCTCATCAGGCTGGAAAAGGTTACAAAACCATCTCTAAAAAGTTTGGACTCCACCAGTCTACAGTCACACAGATTGTGGACAAATGGGGCAAATTTAAGACCATTGTTACCCTGCCCAGGAGTGGCCGACCAACAAAGATCACTCCAAGAGCAAGGCGTGTAATAGTTGGCGAGGTCACAAAGGACCCCAAAGAAACTTCCAAGCAACTGAAGGCCTCTCTCACAGTGGCTAATGTTAATGTTCATGAGTCCACCATCAGAAGAACACTAAACAACAATGGTGTGCATGGCAGGGTCACAAGGAGAAAGCCACTGCTCTCCAAAAAGAACATTGCTGCTCGTCTGCAGTTTTCTAAAGATCACGTGGACAAGCCAGAAGGCTATTGGAAGAATGTTTTGTGGATGGATGAGACCAAAATAGAACTTTTTGGTTTAACAGAAAAGTGTTATGTTTGGAGAAAGGAAAACACTGCATTCCAGCATAAGAACCTTATCCCATCTGTGAAACATGATGATGGTAGTATCATGGTTTGAGCTTGTTTTGCTGCATCTGGGCCAGGACGGCTTGCCATCGTTGATGAAACAATACATTCTGAATGATATCAGAGAATTCTAAAGGAAATTGTCAGGACATCTGTCCATGAACTGAATCTCAAGAGAAGCTGGGTCATGCAGCAAGACAACGACCTTAAACACACAAGCTGTTCTACTTAAGAATGGTTAAAGAAGAATAAAGTTAATGTTTTCTATTGGCCAAACGAAATTCCTGACCTTAATCCAATGGAAATGTTGTGGAAGGACCTGAAACGAGCAGCTAATGTGAGGAAACCCACCAACATCCCAGAGCTGAAGCTGTTCTGTACGGAGGAATGGGGTAAAATTTCTCCAAGCCGGTGTGCAGGACTGATCAACAGCTACAAGAAACGTTTAGCTGATCAACAGCTACAGGAAATGTTTAGCTGAAGTTATTGCTGCATTTTCCTCAATAAATAAACGACCAAGTATAATAGGTTTGTCTCATTTGTTTAACCGGGTTCTCTTTATCTCCTTTATGACTTGTGTGAACATCTGATGATGTTTTAGGTCATATTTACGCAGAAGTATAGAAAATTCTAAAGGGGTCACAAACTTTTAAGCACCACTGTACATTCAGCAAATAAAATGGGCGGGGTTTATAAGGCAGGCTGTTACTAAGATCCACTATTCTACCGACTGAAGCAGATCGGAGTGAGATCCCGGTGTTCTAATCAAATTCTAGGATCCAGTTTGATTAGCGATTATAAATTAGTATGATGACGCTCTTTACGGATGCTACATTTAATGCTTTTTACGGAGCCACTCCTTCGTTGCCCCAGCAGTGTGTTTGGGATCATTTTCATGCTGGAAGACCCAGCCACGTTCCATCTTCAATGCACTCACTGATGGAAGGTTTTGGCTTAAAATCTCACAAAACAATGCTCTGATCATTCTTCCCTTAACACGGATCAGTTGTCCTGCCCCCTCTGCAGAAAAACAGCCCCAAAGCATGATGTTTCCACCCTCATGTTTCACAGTAGGTATGGTGCAACTCAGCATTCTCCTTCCTCAGTTGAGTTTTTACCAAAACGTTCTATTTTGATTTCATCTGACCACGTGATATTCTCCCAGTCCTCTTCTGGATCATCCATATGCTCTCTGGCAAACTTCAGACGGGCCTTCCCAGCCTGGTGCAGGTCTACAATTTTCAACCTGGTGTCCTCGACAGCTCTTTGGTTTTGCCCATGGTTGAGTTTGGAGTCTGAATGTTTGAGGCTGTGGACAGGTGTCTTTTATACAGATAACAAGGTCAAACAGGTGTCATTAATACAGGTAAGGAGTGAAGCACATTAGAGCTTCGTAAAGAAGTTACAGGTCCGTGAGAGCCAGAAATCTTGCTTGTTTGTGGGTGACTAAATACTTATTTTCCACCATGATTTACAACTAAATTCTTTAAAAATCCTATAATGTGATATTTTGGATTTTTTTTACTCATGTTTTTTTTTTTATCTCTGATAGTTGAAGTGTACCTATGATGAAAATTACAGACGTCTCTCATCTTTCTTAGTAGGAGAACTTGCACAATCAGTGGCTGACTTTTTCGCCCCACTTTATCTGGTTCTTCTTCTGACTCAGTAAGTTTCTCTAGAATGGAGTGTTTCACACCAAACCACTCTTAATGACTAACTAACTCAACCATTCACAGTGGTGCTTAAAAGTTTGTGAAACCTTTAGAATTTTCTACATTTCTGCATAAATATGACCTAAAATATCATCAGATTTTCATACAAGTCCTAAAAGTAGATAAAGAGAACCTAATTAAACAAATGAGACAAAAATATTATACTTGATCATTTATTTATTGAGAAAAATGATCCAATATTACATATAAGTGAGTGGCACTGTAGTTACGTTTCCTGTAACTGTTGATCAGTCGTGCACACCGGCTTGCATTAATGTTAGCCCATTCCTCCGCACAGAACAGCTTCAGCTCTGGGATTTTGGTGGGTTTCCTTACATTAGCTCTTCTTTTCAGGTCCTTCTCATTTTTAATAAACAGTAACAAGAATAATCCAAGATTCCTCTTTGAGACTGGATCAAAGCTTACTGGGAATGCAACAGTATTGGAACCTTTTATACCGCCGGTGTATAACAGTAATGTCCAAGAAGTTGAATCTGTTCATCTGGACATAGATTTTATTGGAGAAACGTTTCGTCACTCATCTAAGTGACTTCTTCAGTCTCAGCAGTTGGAAAACTTCCCCAATCTTATATACAGCACATTGCATAACGACTGGTACCAGCACCATTGCATAACAATGGGACCGGTGATCAGTTTAATATGCAGATTTACATAGCCTATTAACGCAATGGCCACGTGTGCCATTCACACAGTAAAGGGCTGCGATGGCTCCATTTTAAAGATGGTGAGAGTGTACTCTGAGGCCCCCCCTCCTCGGTTCAGGGATGGACTTCCCCCCTATGGCCATTGTCGTTAATGGCTATGTAACTCTGCATATTAAACTGATGCACCGGTCCCATTGTTTATGCAATGGTGGCTGGTACCAGTCGTTTTCTGCAATGTGGCTGTATATAAGATGGGGAAAGTTTCCAACTGGCTGAGACTGAGAAGTCACTTAGATGAGTGCGAAACTTTTCTCCAATAAAATCTATGTCCAGATGAACAGAGTTCCAACTTCTTGGATTTTCTTGGTACCTGGATCATTGAGGATGCATCAAGACGTATAACAGTAATGATGTTTCTAATATTCTTTGATGATAAGATATGAAAAACTACGACGTGAATGTCACAGTCAGTCCATCCCCGTAGCAAGCAGCAACTCTCCTTGAGGAACATGAGTTCTGATAATGGCTTATCTAACAATGTTATACAACTACATTCTTTTAATTCGATCTCCCAAATTGAACACTAGATTAAAGTGCCTAATTTGTTTTGATTTGCAGCTGAGGCTAGGTGCTCTTTTAATAGATTGATCTATTGTGTTATATAATTTTTTTAATCTTTTCAATTTAGTAGTATTGTTTGTTTGTTTTTGTTTGTTTGTTTTTTTGTTTTTTTTTGCTATACTTAACAATATAAGTAATGGAATTGTGCTTTCGAATAGTGATTCTACCACTGAGAGGTTTCCTAATAGACATACGGAGGGTGACATAGGAATGCTGCTCCCCAGACACACAGATCATTTTGAAGTTACTTTTCCCCAGAATTTTGGACTAGTGTGCAAGTCCAGAACAAGTGAAAGTAGTCATCAGGTTTGTTGGTTACGCACTGTGTACATATACTTGAAAATTACTAAGTCCCATTTTGAACATTTTGTATTGAGTAATGTGTGTCCTATGAATGATTTTTGATTGAATTAATTGTATGTTTGAATATTGAATTCTTTGTCTTTGATGAGTGATGTATTAAATCACCATCTTGGCCTGGTTGTAGTTTTTTGTATGTCACTAAAATTAAAAGTCAAGTCAGATCTATTTGTATAGCGCTTTTTACAATGGAGCATTGTCTCAAAGCAACTTTACAAGTTTTGTTTATCTCCTAATATCTACGTCCAATCCCAAGCAGTAATTGAAGCATGATCAGAGCTTACTATTGGATGGATTGCAGATTTTCATATATGCAGTATAATGGAGTTGCTTGTGTGGAATAAGTCAATGTGAGAGAATGAGTGATGAATTTGAGAGGAGCACGCATTACGTCCTCAGTCACGCACTGAATAATTTAATTCTATTTTAATTTAAGTCCATCATACTGTCAGGGAACACAGTGACAGTTTAATATTTAATTCTTGAACATTTTGTAATATAACTAAGAACACAAGCATGAAGAGCAACAGAAAAGAATTGGCTCTGATAGAACATGGAAGCAAATATTTGAAATTGTATTTAGTTTTTCAGTCTTTGGATACTTTTATTGTTGCCTTATCTACACCTGTAAGTAAAAGTAAATTGTGCAGAAAATAATCTTGTGTACTTTAACATATGGAGATTTGAATTGTGATTTTATTTAGAATTACTTTCTCAAAATAAATAGATTTGAGTATTAGTAATGACAGATAGGTTTATCAAGGTATATCTGTTAGGGTTCGGAATCGGACCCTAGGGGGAAAGGAAGGGTAGGACACAGGTGCAATGAACTCCCACAGAAGGAGAAAGAAAAGGAAACGACAAAAACAAGCGCTGTCCACGGCGGGCTCAGAATAAGGAGTACACCAAAAAAAGGAGAAAACGTTTAACAAAAAGGGACGAGGAATAAGCCCCGTGAAAGCTGGGAATTACCAGCTTGAAGCGCCAAGCACGCTGAAAGTGGAGCGCGCAGCCTGACGCTGAACTCAGCGTGTGTGTGTGTGTGTGTGTGTGTGAAGCACGCTGGAAGCGGAGCGCGCAGCCTGGCGCTGAACTCAGCGTGTGTGTGTGTGTATGGCCGGCAGCCGGCAGAGGAGGGGGGATGCCTGCGCGAGCGGGGGAAACGACGCGCATGCGCCACAGAAGGCGGCGTGGAGACCGGCTGGATATCGAGATGTAACGCCCGGCCGAAAGTGCAAAAGCCGCCGAAAAGCGGCACTCAAAGCTCGGGAGAGCGGGGGAGGAAATCCCTTAACGACAGGGACGGTAAACGTGGCGAGGAGAAAGCGGGGGAAGGCTGCACCGCCGCCGAGGGAGAACTAAAGAGCAGCGCTTGAAGCAGAGGCGACTAGGCTAACGGAAGCACGGAGAACCGCGGAGCTAAACCTACGCTGCCGAACTAACGCCCTGTCGTACCTCAAACCTTGCGGCTTTACTCTGCTTGCTCTCTTCAAGAGCGAGCTACCTTCTGGCCCCTGGAAGAAACCGCGTCCGACCGGGGAGAACCAGGTTAGTAGCGATAACTCTGAGAGGGGGACGTTGAAACGAGACACGTTGTGGTGGCCGAGCGAAAGCGGTGTCTGGGAGCAACGGGAGTCGCGAACAACGTGTTAGTCTGCGAGGGTGCGACGGCGAGGGCCGCTTAGGACCGATTTATATAGGCAGGGATTCAGGTGTTGCGAATAGCATTGGAATGTGCCCTGCGCGAACGCAGGGTGCGAGGCGGAACCGGGATGCCAGTCCCGGGACGGGTGGTGCGCCCCTGCTGGCGAGATGTGGCAAGATGTGGCAAGCGGATCCTAATAGGACCCCCCCCTAGGGGCGGCTCCCGACGCCCCGAGACCAGAAACGTTCCTCAGGGCTATACCCCTCCCAGTCGACCAGGAATTGGGTGCTGCCCTGAACCCGGCGCTCATCCAGCAACCGGCGAACCGTATAAGCCGGGGAACCCCGGATCATGCACGGGCCAGGGGGCGGGTCGGCCGGGGCCGTCCCCCCGCAAAGGAAGGGCTTGAGGCACGACACATGAAAGTTGGAGTGCACCCTGAGGGAAGGGGGCAACTCCAGCCGATAGGAAACCGGGTTGATCCGCCGGCTGATTTTGAACGGCCCTATGTATTTGGGCACCAGCTTCCCAGAAGGCCCCTTGAGGGGGAGGTCCCGCGTGGACAACCACACCCTCTGGCCAGGACAGAAGGAGATGGCAGGCGTGCGTCTACGATTGGCTTGACGACACATGGCCTCCCGACTGTGCTGGAGGGAGGACCTGACCTTAGACCAGGTCCTCTTACAGCGGTCGACAAGCTGTTTGGCGGACTGGACTCCGATCTCTGCCTCCTGGTCGGGGAAGAGAGGAGGTGGAAAGCCAAACTGGGCCTCAAAGGGGGACATGCCCAGGGCCGAATGCCACAGGGTGTTGTGCGCCATCTCGGCCCATGGCAGCTGTTCCGCCCAGGTGGCCGGGCTGTCCCTCGTGAGGCACCTCAGCATACGGGAGAGTTCCTGGTTGAGCCGTACCGCCTGGCTATTGGACTCGGGGTGAAAGCCCGAGGACAGACTAGCCCCGGCCCCAATGTGCCGACAGAAAGCCCTCCAAAACAGGCTGGCAAATTGGGGCCCACGGTCCGAGACCACGTCTCTGGGGAATCCATGGACACGAGCGACATGCTGCGGGACAAGATCCGCTGTCTCCCTGGCCGAGGGCAGCTTGGGCAGGGCCAGGAACTTGCAGGCCTTGGAGAATCTGTCCACGATGACCAGGACGACGGTCATGCCCTTGGATGGGGGCAGCCCGGTAATAAAGTCCATGGAGACGTGGGACCAAGGACGCGTGGGGACGGGGAGAGGGTGGAGGAGGCCGACTGGACGGGACCGCGGAGTCCGGGTCCAGGCGCAGACCTCGCAGGCAGCAATGAAGCGCTTAATCTCTGTGAGCATGCCCGGCCACCAAAAGCGTCGGCGGAGGAACTGGTAGGTTTGGGTCCCCCCGGGGTGGCAAGCGAGGCGCGAAGAGTGACCCCACTCCAAGACCTGGGGCCGGGCAGAGGTGGGGACATAGGTTCTGCCCGGGGGCCATTGCCAGGGTCAGGCTCGCGGAGAAGGGCATTGGCGACAGCTTTGTCGACAGCCCACGTGAGCGACGCGACCACACGGGGGGCCGGGATGATCGGATGAGGGTCCGACTCGGGCGGATCCCACTGCCTGGACAGTGCATCGGGTTTGACGTTTTTAGAACCTGGCCGATAGGACAGGGTGAAGTCGAAGCGCTCGAAAAAGCAAGACCACCGTGATTTACGAGCGTTTAGCCGTTTGGCCTGTCTGATGTAGGCCAGGTTTTTGTGGTCTGTCCAGACCAAGAAGGGGTGCTTGGCGCCCTCCAGCCAATGCCGCCACTCGTCTAGGGCCAACTTGATGGCTAGCAACTCCCGGTCCCCGATGGGGTAATTACGCTCTGCCGGGGACAACCGATGGGAGAAGTAGGCACACGGGTGGAGCTTAAGGCTCGGCCCGGTGCGCTGGGACAGGACTGCCCCTACACCTACGTCTGACGCGTCTACCTCGACGACAAAAGGAAGCTCCGGGTTCAGGAAAAGCGAAACCGGGGGGGCGGTCAGTCGCTTTTGATCTCCCGGAGGGGAGCTGTGCCTCTCCGGACCAGCGAAGGGGCCCCGGGACTTGCCGGTTAGCGCCGTGAGGGGCGCGGCCACGGTGCTAAAGTTCCTAACGAACCGCCGAAAAATTAACGAAGCAGGAATATCTGAAAAGCGGAGAGAGGTGGGCTTGGGTCAATCGTTCGACGGCCCAGAACTTGACCGTGTTCCCATCTGGCATGGTGCCGCCCCTGGGAACAATTAACCCGAAAAGGCAACCGAGGGCATCTGGAAGACCGACTTTCCAACTTGCAAAAAGGAGTCGGTTTTTTCAGCAAGCAACCAACTGAAGGACCCTCGACATGGCTCACTTGGTCCTCGAGGGAGTTGCTTGAAAATGAGGATGTTCGTCGAGATAGACCACTGTCTTATCCGATCGCAGGGCCTCGCGCAGAACGTCATTGATAAGACGTTGGAAATACGGCCAGGGCATTCATCGAGTCCGAACGGCATAACGAGTTACTCATAATGTCCCGTGAGTGTTCCAAAACGCCGTCTTCCATTCGTCGCCCTGCCTTACGCGAACGAGGTTGTAGGCACTGCGGAGATCCAGCTTGGTAAAGATGCTGGCCTTCTGCAATGCCTCGAACGCCGAGGACATCAAAGGCAGGGGATACCGGTCTTTGACGGTGATGGCGTTGAGGCCCCGGTAATCGACACAAGGGCGCAGGGACCCGTCCTTCTTCCCCACAAAGAAGAACCCCGCATCCGCCGGGGAGGAGGAGGGTCTGATGAAGCCCAGATCAAGAGCCTCCTTAATGTAGTCCTCCATGGCTCTGCGTTCAGGGGGGCTTAAGGAGAACAGCCTCCCCCTGGGGGGGAGCGTGCCTGGTTGCAGGGTGATGGCGCAGTCGTACGGGCGGTGGGGAGGGAGTGTCTGGGCTTGCCGCTTGCAGAAGACCTCCCCCAGGTCCCAATATGGCTCAGGGACCTGGGACATGTCCGGGAGGCTGCCGCTACGGGAGGACGGGAGGGCTAATCGGGGGACCAGACAGGCCTCCCGGCAGCGGGGAGCCCGGGCAAAGATCGACTGGGTCTGCCAGTCGATCCGTGGGTTGTGCGCGCGCAACCAGGGGATCCCCAGCACGATCCCCAAGTGAGGGGCTTGTGTGACATAAAGAGACAGCTTCTAATTGTGTGAGCCCAACTGTAGGTCCACCGGTTGCGTACGGTGAGAAACAGGGCCACAACCGAGGGCCCAACCATCCACCGCCCTGAACGGCAAAGGGTGGATGAGGGATTCGAGGCGCAACCCCAGTTGGCGGGCTAGAACTGCATCGATAAAACTTTCTTCCGCCCCGGAGTCGATGCACACTCGAAGGCGGGTCCCGGGGCCCCCTCCTTGAGCGATGAGGGCAGGAAGGGACAGCCCCGCGGGAGAGGGAGGAGCAACGCCTAGGTCCGACTCCCCCCGCCGGACCCGGCGCCTGCGTTTCCCGATTTCCGTGAGAATCTGGGGGGCCGGTCGTCACCAGGAGTGGTCCTGACCCCCCCGAGCTCCATGGGTGTAGGGAAGTCTCGGTCAGGTGAAGCCGGACGGGGAGTCCTAACACTCGACCATCGAGCGTGGCCTGAGTGACGATCGGACGCCCTCTCCCTGGCTGTTTGTTGCCTGCGGGTGTCCAGAAGGATGACCAGGTCATAGAAATCAGCCAGGGAAGCGGGGGGGTCGCGGGTGGACAGGTCGTCCTTGAGCGGTTCACTGAGCCCCTTTTTGAAAACGGCCATAAGGGCCTCCTCACCCCAACGGCTTTCCGCAGCCATGGTGCAAAACTCGATCACATAATCGGAGGCAGGCCGGTTGCCCTGGGCCAGATCGAGAAGGCGGGGAGCAGGGCGACGCCCCCCTCCAGGGTAGTAAAATGTGCGCTTAAGCGCTTTAGCAAAAAGCTCCTCCGTATTACAGGCGGAGACCTTGGGACTAGGGGTTTTGGGAGAACCTGCTGCGTCCATAGCTGGTCGCACCCTACTGTTAGGGTTCGGAATCGGACCCTAGGGGGAAAGGAAGGATAGGACACAGGCGCAATGAACTCCCAAAGGAGGACAAAAGAAAGGGAACGACAAAAACAAGCGCCGCCCACGGCGGGCTCAAAATAAGGAATACGCCAGAAAAAGGAGAGAACGTTGAACAAAAGGGCATGAGGAATAAGCCCCGTGAAGCTGGGAATTACCAGCGAGAAACACCAAGCGCGCTGGAAGCGGAGCGCGCAGTCTGACGCTGAACTCAGCGTGTGTGTGTGTGTGGCCAGCAGCCGGCAGAGGAGGGGGGATGCCTACGCGAGTGGGGGAAACGACGCGCATGCGCCACAGAAGGCGGCGTGGAGACCGGCTGGATACCGAGATGCAGCGCCCGGCCGAAAGTGCAAACGCCGCGGAAAAGCGACACTCGAAGCTCCAGAGAGCGGGGGAGGAAACCCCTTAACGATGGGGACAGTAAGCGTGGTGAGGAGCGAGCGAGGGAAGGCTGCACCGCCGCCGAGGGAGAACCTGAAAGTGGCGCTTGAAGCAGAGGCGAGCTAGGCTAACGGAAGCACGGAGGACCGCGGAGCTACACCTACGCTGCCGGACTAATGCCCTACCGTACCTCAAACCTTGCGGCTTTACTCTGCTCGCTCTCTTCAAAGAGCGAGCTACCTTCTGGCCCTGGAAGAAACCGCGGTCCGACCGGGGGAGAACCAGGTTAGTAGCGATAACTCTGAGAGGGGGACGTTGAAACGAGACACGTTGTGGTGGCCGAGCGAAAGCGGTGTCTGGGAGCAACGGGAGTCGCGAACAACGTGTTAGTCTGCGAGGGTGCGACGGCGAGGGCCGCTTAGGACCGATTTATATAGGCAGGGATTCAGGTGTTGCGAATAGCATTGGAATGTGCCCTGCGC
>JAJAGP010006916.1:0-17173 GCA_025084515.1 Ancistrus triradiatus | reverse complement strand
TTGGATACATTAGTCTTGGGATTACCTCTTTACCTCTTAGATAAAGATGAAGTCCTAGCTGTGTCTGTCCTTTTGTCTGTCTGTCATTTATCATCTACTCCACTCAAGGAGGTTGGGTCCCTTTTTGAGTCTTGGTCCTCCCAAGGTTTCTTCCTCATAACACTTGGGGAGTTTTTCCTTTCCACTGTTCCTCAATTTGGGATTGGACGTAGATATTAGGAGATAATCTAAAATTGTGAAGTTGCTCAAAGACAATGCTCCATTGTAAAGAGACTTTTGGGAAATTTGTAATACAATACACACAATACGCACCTTTTCGTGGCGGCAGGGAGCTGTACCCTTGCCCGACCATTCCTCCCTCAGACACGGATAATTGTGTTTGTGCCACATCTGGCCGGGCTGGAGACTTCTGAGTCTCTTACCTCGGGTCTCCATGGTGATGGGCTACTGTACTAAACCGCTGCACCATCTGATCTTGGTGTCTGATTTTGTTCTTAATTCTGCTGCAGGATATGGAACAGAAGATGAAGATGCTCGAGAACTTACAAGATGATTTTGATTTTAATTACAAGACTCTGAAGAGTGCTGGAGGTAAAAGTCATAACAGTTGCTGCTTGTATGTTTTATTATGGAATACGTAAGCTCCTGTCTGTTTGAGCTCTCAGTGGGTCTAAGGTCATGATTTGGGTTGGGTCTCTTTCAGAGCTGTCCCAGGAGCTGAATGGGAACACTCAGGCAGCAGCCACCAGGCAGAAGATGGCACAGCTGGAGCAGATGCTGAGTGCTCTGGATCAGCTCAGGAGGGTGAGAGATGAGCACAATGACCTGTGGGATATGCAGTCGCTTCCAGGTTTTTAAAATGGAGTACATGCATGTAAGGTTAAACAGAGCGATGGTTTGTTTTTTCTGACAGCAAATCGTGACCGAGATGGCAGGGCTGCTGCAGGCCATGGACTTTGTGCAGAAGAACCTGACTGATGAGGAACTGGCCGACTGGAAGAGGAGACAGCAGATCGCCTGCATCGGAGGACCTCCCAACATCTGCCTGGACCGTCTAGAGACATGGTACTCAGTCACTGCATTTTAGAATCTGGTGCTTGGGGCCTTGCACCATACTGACACACTAATACTCTATCAGTACTACTTAGCAGTTCAGTTGTTTATCTTTATTAGTACTTTATTAAGTCAGTCTGGTTGTTTGTCAGTACTGCTCATCAGTCTTGGACTTTATCAGTACTACATATAATTACTGTACTTTTTATTATTACTGCTTAGGTCAGTACTTTATCAGTACTGCTGATCTGTCCAGTCCTTTATCACTACATCTGAATAGTCCAGTACCTTCAGTGTTCTTGTCAGTTGGGCACTTTTTCACTACTGCTGATCACTCTGATACATTCAGTCCTGCTGATCAGTTCAGTACTTTATCAGTAATGCTAATCAGTTTACTACTTTATCAGTACTGGTGATCAGTTCAGTACTTTGTCACTGCTGGTGATCAGTTTAGTACTTTATCAGTACTGGTGATCAGTTCAGTACTTTTTCCACTGGTGGAGATCAGTTTAGTACTTTATCAGTACTGCTAATCAGTTTAGTACTTTATCAGTACTGGTGATCAGTTCAGTACTTTATCAATACTGCTAATCATTTCAGTACTTTCTCAGTATGGGTTATTAGTTCAGTACTTTATCAGTACTGGTGATCAGCTCAGTACTTTTTCCACTGGTGGAGATCAGTTCAGTACTGCTAATCAGTTTAGTACTTTATCAGTACTGCTTATCAGTTCAGTACTTATCAATACTGCTGATAAGATCAGTATTTTATTACTACTGCTGATCAGTTCAGTACTTTTATCAATGCTGGTGATCAGCTCAGTACTTTATCAGTACTGCTTATCAGTTAAGTACTTTATCAATACTGATAATCATTTCAGCACTTTATCAGTACTGTGATCAGTTCAGTACTTTTTCCACTGGTGGAGATCTGTTCAGTACTTTATCACCACTGCTTATCAGTTTAGTACTTTTATCAGTACTGGTGATCAGCTCAGTACTTTTTCCACTGGTGGAGATCAGTTTAGTATTTTATCAGTACTGCTTATCAGTTCAGTACTTATCAATACTGCTGATAAGATCAGTATTTTATTACTACTGCTTATCAGTTCAGTACTTTATCAGTACTGCTGATCAGTTCAGTACTTTTTTAATACCACTGAGTTCAGTACGTTATCAATAATGCTGATAGTTTATCAGTACTCTTTATCTGGGTGCTACTTCATCACTATTGCTTATAGGTTTGGATCAGTACTGTAGCAGCACTGCAGATCAATTAAATGCTTTATCAGTACTACTTTATCTGTACTGAATCTGTTCAGTATTGCTGATCAGTTTCATTCTTTGGCAACACTGCTTAATATTTTATATTTTATAAGTACTTCTGATCAGGCTAATTGGTAATAATTACTCTTGATCGGTTCAGTATTTTATCGGTCCTGTAAGCTCTGCTCTTGGTCTTTAAAGTGTAAATTGTGGTGTGTCTCTCTCACCATCACTTCTTCAGGATCACCTCCCTGGCCGAGTCCCAGCTACAGATCAGGCAGCAGATCAAGAAACTGGAGGAGCTCCAGCAGAAGGTGTCGTACAAAGGAGACCCCATAGTTCAGCACCGCCCCGCTCTGGAGGAGAAAATCGTTGATCTCTTCCGCAATCTTATGAAGAGGTGACACACACACACACACACACACACACACACACACACGCGCACACACACAACTATAACTATGTGACAAAGCTGATTACACATTATACTATAACAAAATCTGACATTAAGCAGTAGGAAACCCTAAAGACCTGCTAAAAGATTTTTAGAGACTGGCAATTGGCTATTTTAAATTAATGTGCCCACGCATGCACTCAATCAACGCCAAACTGAAGGCCTAACTCTAAGAGTCACGGTTCATGACTGTTCTATTAGCATTAAGTACTGGTTTAGTGGCACATTAAGAGCCCCCTGGTGTTGTGCTTGTGTCGTTGTAGTGCGTTTGTAGTCGAGAGGCAGCCGTGTATGCCCATGCACCCAGACAGACCTCTGGTCATCAAGACAGGAGTTCAATTCACCAACAAAGTTCGGTAAGGGTCATTCACACACACGTTCACACACTCACACACACACACTCATGCTGAATGAGATGAAGAAAAAATGACAAATGTATGTATTTATTCTCTTTTTAGGTTACTGGTGAAATTCCCTGAACTGAATTACCAGCTGAAAATCAAAGTGTGCATTGACAAGTGAGTTGTACAATCTCTCAGATAAAACAAAAGACCTACACACAATGAAAACACACTGTTACTTAGGAAGAAATACTAAACCTCTTGCCCAAAACCTAAACACATTCTGAATATCTTTAACACGGTGAGGTGAAAATCCAAATGAAAGATTTATTTGTTTGTATTGTAATTTGTGCATGTGCTTGTTTTGGTGTTGTCCCGATACTGAGAATTTCAACATAATCGAAAACCTTTATTAATAAAATAATATATACTCTAATACTATTATTAATCTATTAGCTCTTTAAGTACAGTTGGGCAAAAAAGTATTTAGTCAGCCACTGATTGTGTAAGGTCTCCTACTTAGAAAGATGAGAGAGGTCTGTAATTTTCATCATAGCTACACTTCAACTATGAGAGACAAAATGAGAAAAAAAATCCAGGAAATCACATTGTAGGATTTTTACAGAACTTGATTGTAAATCATGGTGGAAAATAAGTATTTGGTCACCCACAAACAAACAAGATTTCTGGCTCTCACAGACCTGTAACTTCTTCTTTAAGAAGCTTTTCTGTCCTCCACTCGTTACCTGTATTAATGGCACCTGTTTGACCTCGTTATCTGTATAAAAGACACCTGTCCACAGCCTCAAACAGTCAGACTCCAAACTCAACCATGGCCAAGACCAAAGAGCTGTTGAAGGACACCAGGAAGAAAATTGTAGACCTGCACCAGGCTGGGAAGAGTGAATCTACAATAGGCAAGCAGGTTTTCAGGTTGGTGTGAATAAATCAACTGTGGGAGCCAATTGTAAGAAAATGGAGACATATAAGCCCACTGATAATCTCCCTCGATCTGGGGCTCCACGCAAGATCTCATCCTGTGGGGTCCAAATGATCATGAGAACGTGGAGGCAAAATCCCAGAACAAAAAAAAATACCGAGAACTACACGGAGGGACCTGATGAATGAACCTGCAGAGAGCTGGGACCAAGTAAAGTAACAAAGGCTAACCATCAGTAACACACTACGCCGAGAGGGACTCGGATGGATCCTGAAGCAGTTCCCCCTGCTTAAGCCAGTACAAATGTCCAGGCCAAAACCTCCTTCCATCAGTGAGAGCAATTGAAGACGGAACGTGGCTGGGGATTCCAGCATGACAATGATACCCAAACACACCGCTCGGGCAACGAAGGAGTGGCTCCTTAAAAAGCATTTCAAGGTCCTGGAGGGGCCTAGCCAGTGTCCAGACCTCAACCCCATAGAAAATTTGTGGAGGGAGTTGAAAGTCCGTGTTGCCCCAAAACATCACTACAGTGTGTGCCAACCTGGTGAAGACTTGCAGGAAACGTTTGACCTCTGTCATTGCCAACAAAGGTTATGCTACAAAGTATTGAGTTGAACTTTTGTTATTGACCAAATACTTATTTTCCACCATGATTTACAATTACATTCTTTAAAAATCCTACAATGTGATTTCCTGGATTTTTTTTCCCTCATTTTGTCTCTCATAGTTGAAGTGTACCTATGATGAAAATGACAGACCTCTCTTATCTTGCTAAGTAGGAGAACTTGCACAATCAGTGGCTGACTAAATACTTTTTTGCCCCACTGTATATTGTTTTAGACCAGAATCTTTAGTATTTATATTCCAATAATAATAAGCTTTACTGCTGTAAACACAGAAAGCAGACTGACTGCCAGTTTTTCACTATTTGAATTGACAGTCAGTTATAAGAACTTATAGATGCACCATTTTTGATTTTTTTTTTTCAACATTTTAAAGTGAATGAGCCGAGTTCTGGAGCAAAAGGAAAGCTAAACTAATGATGACTTAAAAAGCCTTGGTACACAACAGAAAAAAAACCTTCTTCACCTTTCATGAACATTAAATTATAAACGGACGTTTCCGCATGTATTAACCGAGTAAAATTTCCTTTGACACTGAATTATTTTCCACCATGGTAGCTATAGGTTGCTTAATGCTCATATACACTCCGGTCGAGATTATTAGTAGCAGATTGTATTGGAAGTAGAATACAAAACTTTTATTGTACTCAACATACATAAAAAAACTTGAATATTGAATATAAAAACGACTGATTAAAATCATTTGAGAAATGTGGGTTGTTGTGCTTTTTAACCAGAAAAACACAGCTCCACCCATTTACTTATATTTGTTTACAAGCCAGTCTTGCCTGGATCAACAATGGCTGCCAGGATTACGAAAATGCATTTGATATAAACAGAATCGATGCTGTTAGGAACAAGTATTGCACCACTTCAGTACCAAAGTTCAGTATCGATATTTCTGACTCCACTAGTTATATTGACATTCAATAACAAATGACACGTATTATATTATAATAGACGTTGCTTATCTGATGTCTCTGGAGATTGTGAAATGATTCCACACAGCTGGTATTTTTGCTGTTAATCTGAATATTATAAGCTGCATATGAGCATGTCTGCACCGACAGGATAGGGAAGGAAACAAACAACATTTCAATTTAGCATTTCATTTATTTTCATATTCATATTCATTTATGTTTTCATGT
This sequence comes from Ancistrus triradiatus, assembly GCA_025084515.1. NCBI lineage: Eukaryota > Metazoa > Chordata > Actinopteri > Siluriformes > Loricariidae > Ancistrus > Ancistrus triradiatus. The sequence continues at coordinate 11,346 of JAJAGP010006916.1, read as the reverse complement.
TCCAAGTTCCTTAATCACATCCCCTGCTTTTTAAACCCCTCGCATGAAGCAGTGAGGGCAAAAGCATGTGATGCTTTTTAAATGTTATGTTTAATGAACGGTAAATATGTGTGTGGAGAACGGCCTACACAGGATTTCAGTGCACAGAGTTCAAGCCTTTGTTCTCTAAGCTCTTTCGGTTTGCTGTAAGGTCTGTGTTCGTCTCTGCTCTTTAGCCCAGCCTGATGTTCATCTATTTAGGTCAAAGTTTGTCATCTTGCTCCTTTGGTTTTTAGCTGATATGTCTGTGTGTCTCTGTTAATGGTTAACTAATTGATCTACTAATGTCATTTTGGTTTCTCTGCAGGGAGTCTGGAGATGTGGCAGCCATTCGAGGGTGAGTCTGTAATGTAGAACGGTTGGAATTGCATATCAATGTTTTGTTTTTAAAAAAATGGTACCCTAACAGCTTGTTAGGGCTTAATTCGACTTCTCTGGTCCTTTTGGTCAATAGTCCAGCACCTTAACCGCTAGGCTACCACAGTCCATATAATAACAAAGGATTTAGGATCTGCTAAAATGTGAACTCACTGGTCACTTTATTAGGGGCTCAGTGTGTGCAAGGGAGATATTCTCCACAATGCCACCCCACCACCAACCTGAACTGCTGATACAAGGCAGGATGGATCCATGCTTTGATGTGGTTTATACCAAATTCTGACCCTACCATCAGAATTTTGCAGCAGAAATCGAGGCTCCAACCAGGCATGTTCTTAGCTGATAGAAGTGCCACCCAGTCTGCTCTTATGCTTCTGGATATTTTCTCATTTTCGGACTGTAAACCCTAAAGATGGCTGCTCATGAAAATCCTGGTCAATCAGCAATTCTGAAATCCTCAGACCAGCCCATGTAGCACCAGCAAACCGCGCCACGTTCACTCACTTAAAATCACCTTCTTCCCCATGCTCAGGTTGAACTTCAGCAACACCGTCTTGACCATATCTAGTTGTTGCCATGTGATTGGCCGATTAGATCATTACAGTTAACGAGCATTTTGAAGATGTGTATCTAAAGTGGCCAGTGAGTGTATATGCCCCCTGCGTAGTGGGAATTAAATCTGAACGGCTAACCAAATGATCTAAAGCGTACTGCTAAACATTATCGTAAAATGTCAGAGATTCCCTAGCCCACCATATCTCCCGCCATCTGGAAACCGAAAACTAAGCCCGAATTAGAAGGACGTTTTTTGAAACACTTAGACTCTGAGAACATTATGGACGTCGTCCAGTTGCATTCATTTAGCTATAGCTGAACATAAATCTGTTGCCTCTCTATCTAAAAAGACTTCCATAAGAGGGAAACAAGTGTGCAATGAACATGTTATTACAACTCTAAACACTAGCTAGATACGAGCTAGATAAGATCACAAATACAAACGTACAAGGACTAAAATCACAGGGTATCAGCAAAGAGTAGATTGTAACTTCTTGTGTGCAGAAGAAAAAGATGGCCCTGCTGATTATTATCTACCACGTTTTTTATACTCCCGGGCTTCTTTGAGGTGTTTATCTGAAGAACTTGAGTCCCTGTCATACAGGGCGAGGTCAGTAATAAAGAAGTAAACCATTGTGTTCCATCGTGGGAACCAAGAGGGTTTTTGGACATGCGCTGACCTGCCATGAAATGGAAATCAGATAACAGTGCAGTGTAGGTGTTCCGGTTGGTGAAACTTTGTAACGTCCATGAGTGATACTGTAGTGAGATATATATATATATATATATATATATATATATATATATATATATATATATATATATATTATATATATATATATATATATATATATATATATATATTAGTTATGCAAGTATCACTACACATGCACTAAACCGAGTTCAAACATGACGATTAAAGATGCGGAAATCACGTGAGCAATATAGACAAACGTTTGAACACCCCAAAAAATTATATCCAAAACATGTGCTGCCCCAAGGGCTTTGGAACATGACTGTGAGGCTGTTTCTGATGGTAGACAATAAGCCCTGGCTCACTTTCAGCATTCCGATGCAGTTTTAAGATGTCTTATGGAGTTGAGGTCAAGGTTTCGTGCAAGCCAGCCAAGATGCCATTCAAAGTTGGCAAACCAATTCTATATGGGCTTTGATTAAAGACGGCTTCATCATCAAAGAAAGTTGCTGAACTAAGTTGTTGGAGGCGGAAACCTATGTGTCATATTGAGAGTCGCTGGGGAATCGGTACTACCCAGAAATGTATGCTTTATATTATGTTACAGGTAAATGTTGATGATCAATAATCAGCAGAATCAGAATGCTTGTCCACAGACATTTGTCTATATGGTGTATTATCAATAATACAGCTCTAAATAAACTGATACAAGGTACAATCCAAGCAATGGTAGCTGTGAAGGCCTTGCTTAAGTACCAAATCATGGTGACTCTGGCACTGCTGGGGCTTCTGGTCAATGTCCATCTCAGTCCTTTCAACCTCTGCCGTCTTTTTTTAATATACAGGTCACGTAAATTCAACATCCTGGGCACGAACACCAAGGTGATGAACATGGAGGAGTCCAATAATGGCAGCCTGTCAGCTGAATTCAAACACCTGGTGAGTATGCCCAGTGCATTCCTAATGGGAGATTATTAGGGCTGCCCAATAATTCAATTATGTTCTATTTTGAAGTTTATTTTTAAAGTTGTAAAACTAAGTGGGTGTTTGACAGTATTGCAGTCAAGCATGTGGATGTAAGACGCATTGCGTTCAATCGCATTGCAATTGTTTTAACTGTTGATTGTATTTCTTTTCGTCTTTTAACCTGGCTTTGACCTGGTCAGAATCGCAGGTGCTCTGGCTCTGATGCAGGATGATGGGTGATGGTTTCTCGACAGTCAAGTTTATTTATACAGGCTCTGTTACCCATCACCTACAGTGGTGCTGGAAAGTTTGTGAACCCTTTAGAATTTTCTATATTTCTGCATAAATATGACCTAAAACGTCATCATATTTTCACACAAGTCGTAAAAGTACATAAAGAGAACCCAGTTAAACAAATGAGACAAATTATACTTGGTAATGTTCTTTTTGGAGAGCAGTGGCTTTCTCCTTGCATCCCTGCCATGCCCCATTGTTGTTCAGTGTTCTTTTCTGATGGTGGACTCATGAACATTAACATTAGCCAATGTGAGAGAGACCTTCAGGTTGCTTAGAAGTTACCCTGGGGTCCCTTTGTGACCTCACCAACTATTATACACCTTGCTCTTGGAGTGTCTCTTTGTGGTCGACCACTCCTGGGGAGGGGGTAAACAATGGGTCTTGAATTCCCTCCATTTGTACACACTCTGTCTGACTGTGGATTGGTGGAGTCCAAATTCTTTAGAGATGGTTTTGTAACCACCTTTCCAGCCTGATGAGCATCAACAACTCTTTTTCTGAGGTCCTCAGAGATCTCCTTTGTTTGTGCCATGATACACTTCCACAAACGGGTTGTGGAGAGCAGACTTTGATAGATCCCTGTTCTTTAAATAAAACAGGGTGCCCACTCTCACATGATTGTCATCCCATTGATTGAAAACACCTGAATTTCACCTTCAATTTAACTTCTAATCCTAGAGGTTCACATACTTTTGCCGCTCCCTAATATGTAATATTGGATCATTTTCCTCAATAAATAAGTGACCAAGTATAATATTTTTGTCTCATTTGTTTAACTGGGTTCTCTTTATCTACTTTTAGGACTTGTGTGAAAATCTGATGATGTTTTAGGTCATATTTATGCAGAAATATAGAAAAGTCTAAAGGGTTCACAAACTTTCAAGCACCACTGGCACTGGCACCCAGGTCTATTTGAGCAATCCTAGGGTGACCGTGGCAAGGAAAATCTCCCTAAGTGGAAGAAACCTTGGGAGGGCCAAGTTTCAAAAAGGGACCAAACCTCCATGGGCAGCCCAGATGATAAGGCATCCTCTCCCTCAGACGCAGCCAATTGTGTCTGGATGTGATGCTCTACCCAGCTGGAAGGCAGTGCTTCCAGGGTATCAGACTGCTTCCCTATTTCATGTATCTACTGAACGATGTTAATTTATGGTTTCACTGATTAATGCTCAGATCTCAGACTAGCGTCAAATGGAGCCAGACTCAGTTCAGAGCCAGTTCAGTCTGCAGATTTTGGAGACAGTTGGACATGACGGTTGGGACAGGTGTGGTGAATTGTGCATGAACTACACAGGCGTTTAGAGCAAGGCTGGGTGTAGCAGATCTGTTTTTCACCCCATGTTGGATGCAGTCCGTTTGTGTAGGTTTGTTACTGAATGAAAATATCAATCAATGAAGATTAAGAGCACTATAATGATAGCGGAGGAAGAAACCATGAGGTGTGGCAGGAGCATGAGTGCCTGTTCAATGGAAGTTCACAAGAACAGCTACAAAAGGAAAACCACTTGCCCTGTGGCACAAACAGCAACACCCTGTGGCACCTCCATGTTTACTTTGCTGTTGCCCTCTCCTAGTGGGAGTAGGGCTGGGCTGAGGAGCGTTTGTGTTTGCATTCAATGATCATAGTACTGCAGTTACAGAGCGTACTCCGATCTAGAAATCAGATTAGGAAATCTGATAAAGAGAGATGTGCACAGAGCGGCTAGTGGAAAAACCAGGTTGCCAGGTGCACTTATTCTTAGAGGTTTCGCTTCTTTTGGGTGTATTTACATAGGCCAGGTGGGTGATTCTCTCGTAGGATCTGACAACCCTGGAATTAAATGCAACGGGTTTTATTTAACAGAAGTAATCACGATCTACTAACAGTTCATGTTGCAACCAAGCTTTCTTTGGATTTTAGTGAAGCAATCAAATGTTGGGTTTCACCAACAATCGCGAACATATCAGCATTATTTGTATGTGGCAACACTAATAGGAGTTCTGTTCAGTCTTTGAGTTGTTCTTAAGAAGTATGAGCAGATCTGAGAACACCAAAATGAAACGTACACTATGTGGACAAAAGTATTGGGACACCTGCACATGACATACAGGAGCTTTTATGACATTCCATTTTAAGCTTCCACCATTCTGGGAGGGTGTTGTGTAAGATTTTGGACTGTTTCTGTGGGAATTTTGACCCAGTCATCCAGAAAGCATTTGTGAGGTCAGACATTTATGGACAGTGGGCCTCCGTTCTAGAGGTGTTGGATGGGGTTGAGGTCAAGGCTCTGTGCGGGCCGGTCAAGATCTTTCCACACTTATGTCTCCCAACCATGCCTTTATGGGCCTTGCTTGGTGCACTGGGCACAAACGTGTTAGAATTGAAAAGGGCCTTCCCCAAACTGTTTCCTCAAAATGCAGTGCAGCATTAAAATTCACCACAACTAAGGATTATACCCACTATGTCTATAATCTGTCATCCCAATACTTTTGTAGTCCTGAATGTAGTCCTGACTCCCTCATTCTTTCTTAGACTCTGCGAGAACAGAGGTGTGGCAACGGCGGCCGGACCAACAGCGACGTAAGTGGACGCCGCTGAAGACACTTACAGTAGCTCAGTCAATATGACGAGTCGCTGGATTAGAAGGCATGTACACTAAACGAGCTGATAGTTGACATGTTCACCTTCTGATCTGCAGGCTTCACTGATAGTGACTGAGGAACTTCATCTCATTACCTTTGAGACAGAGGTCTACCACCAAGGTGTCAAGATCGACCTTGAGGTGAGAAATCAGACATACACACTTGCACTTTTATAGTTTCTATATCTTATTCAAATGTTGAATCATAATTCAGTGCATATACACACATACATACTGGATTCAATTCCAGTAACTCCAGTAATCAGATTACTCTGTATACCAGTTACCTGATTATTACCAGTGTTATCAGTCTGCGCATGTGCACGAGCATTCCCCCACGGTTCCCAGATTCAAGTATTTCTACAGACTTGGCCTCTTGTTCCATTGATTTTAGCTCCTTTCTACATCTGGCAACCCTAGAATTAAAGGCAGCAAAATGGCTATCGAACATGACTAATGAGAACATGAAATTTGATTATTTAATATTAAAGTTTGATGTCTGTCACATTTCTATAAGACTATTATCTGGTTGCAAAGTAGAAATGTAAACCCAGAGCTTCCCCATTATCTGATTACTCAGGTCCATGTGCACACATTTATTGAATTACTGACAGATTTTCTGCAGGTATCGCATTATTAAGTGCATGTAAACGCACTCACTGCATCTGTGTAATACTATCATAATACCCAGACTCAATACATTGTCTTTTTCCAGACACATTCTCTGCCCGTCGTGGTCATTTCTAATATCTGCCAGATGCCAAATGCATGGGCTTCCATTTTGTGGTACAACATGCTGACCAACCATCCCAAGGTGAGAGGAACAGTGTCTCGAGAGCGCCCTCTGTTTTGACAGTATGGTCATCGGTGCCTGATGCGCACTCCTTCTCTTTCAGAACGTTAATTTCTTTACGAAGCCTCCCGTGGGTACGTGGGATCAGGTAGCTGAAGTCCTGAGCTGGCAGTTTTCCTCCACAACCAAGAGAGGCCTGACCATCGAGCAGCTCACCACACTGGCGGAGAAACTGCTCGGTAGGCGTGGCTATGCATCTGTGAGGATTAAACGCATGAGCAGTCATTATGTAGAAAACCGCTCACTGTTGTGTTTGTCTTCAGGGCCTTCTGTGAACTACTCTGGTTGCCAGATCACTTGGGCCAAATTCTGCAAGGTACGTCATTGGGGCTGCCACATTGTCCTTATTGTGACCTTGTTCCAAACCAAGGGGAGCAAGCTTTGATTTTGTTTTGTGCTTGTGTTCTCCAGGAGAACATGGCAGGAAAAGGTTTCTCCTTCTGGGTGTGGCTGGATAACATCATTGATCTGGTGAAGAAATACATTCTGGCCCTGTGGAATGAAGGGTGAGCCCTTGTGTTACTGTCTGATTTCTGGTGTTTCCTGTTTGTGTTATGGTAATGTTAAGTGCATAGGTGTTGAGTGGACAGATGTGTGGGAGACGGCGCCTGAGAAGTGAACCTTGTGGTTAAATCAATGACGAGGGGAGTTACGTTGATTGTGGAAAATGACTGATTCATAAAAAGTGAAAATGCGGTCAAGGAAGTTTTGCTTTGACTTGAAGAAATTTTCTTCAGCAAAATTGTGTGGGAACAAGAAATCACTAAATGCCTCCCAAACTGCGGTCTGCGGCTGCTTGCTGTAATATTCACATGTCCTCTTGACGCGGAAACAGACGACGCTTGGCCAGACCCTGTAGCTGTCGTTGGAATGGTTTGTGAAAATACAGCCAGTGTTTGTCCTACTTCAAACCTGAGTAATCTCTGTTATGTGCTTGCCAGGTATATCATGGGCTTTATCAGTAAGGAGAGAGAGAGGGCCATCCTGAGCCCAAAGCCTCCTGGGACGTTCCTGCTACGCTTCAGTGAGAGCAGTAAGGAGGGAGGCATCACGTTCACCTGGGTGGAGAAAGATATCAGTGGTGAGTGTGGTGCAGAGATGATTCGGTTACATTTCTTAACACGCATTCATATGTCCAGTTGAATATGTTGTGTAATTGTGTGTTGTAGGTAAGACACAGATCCAGTCAGTGGAGCCGTACACGAAGCAGCAGCTCAACAGCATGTCATTTGCCGAGATCATCATGGGTTACAAGATCATGGACGCCACCAACATCCTGGTGTCTCCACTCGTCTATCTTTTCCCTGACATCCCTAAAGAAGACGCTTTCGGCAAATACTGCAGGCCAGAAGCCCAGCCTGACGCCGAGTTCCCAGACTCCACCTGTGGTAAGAGATTCAACTCCATCACTCAACACTCCATACAAATTCAGCACAGTCAAGTTTTTAAGCACATATCACTTCATACAGACACTCAGTATCTATATCTATCATATGGAGGCACTTTTATACAAGGCGCGATCGTGATGTGTTCGCTTTCACAGCTGAGGTCTTAAGAATTATACAAGAAAATAAAAACCTGTCTTTTATACGTCTGATTCACGTCTGGATGACAGAAATCTAGTACAAGCAAACCCTTGCGACATCTGCAGACAGAAAAGAGAATTGCAGGGTGAAAACGTTTTCGTTTTCGGTAAATTTGTGAAGTAATGACTGATCTTTGGTTTTAAGACTGATGCAAGTTGAAGAACGCCAGTTTTCCAAAACCTTGTTAGTCTCCATAATTACCAACAAGTCTGAAGTAGTTCTGCCTTGACCTCGCCTCTGCATCTGCTCTGGAAAAGCATCGCCAGTGGAAAACTGAACCGCCGATTTACATACATTTTCTCATTATTATACCACAAAAGTAACCTTAGAAAAATAATAATAAAAACCCGAGATGGAAGGTTTGAACGGCTATGTTTCAGTATCGGTCGATTTTCAATTCAAGTATGCAAGTGGCTGATATTTCTCTAATTTCTGGGACTGTGGTAGCCTAGTGGTTAAGGTACTGGACCATGGACCAGAAGGTCCAGGGTTCAAATACCACCTCTGCCAAGCTGCCACAGTTGGGTCCTTGAGCAAGGCCCTTAACCCACAATTGCTTGGACTGATTGTATCAATTGGAAGTTGCTCTGGATAAGGGCATCTGCAAATGCTGGTTAATTTAATACAAGGAACATACGACATAACAAGGTAGTACATTTACTAGATGTTACTGGATGTAATATACATGGTACAATTACGTTTTTAAAAATAAATACGTATTTTTATGAATTTCATGGTTCTATGCCGTGCATAGATCCAGCACATCAGTGTCTTATTTAAGGAAAATTAGCGGCCTCTATCGGTTTTGAGGTAGAACTGCATGTAAACGACTTTATGAATTACGAGTGATTCAGAATACTCCTACATTTAGGAGTTGAAGCATTATGTTAGTCATGAGAGGTTTTGGGAAACGCTTGTAAATTTAAGAACATTTTGGGAAACCCAGCCCAGTACAGTACTGAACAAAATTTTTAATATGGGTTTTAAGTAATATTATTGTTTAAAATAAAACGCTATGTACAAAGTATCTAAAGTACTATGTGACTATAGTAATGTCCGGCCAACGTCCATTTCCATTGACGGGTGTGACGTTTAACATGAGAAATTGCAAGTTATGCGATCCTGTTGTTGTCCGAATGCCATATTATACATACGTACTTATTCACTTATTTATTCTGTTTTGTTTTCTGATGGTTGAACGTTCAGTGCATCTCTGGTGTTCTTTTCATTTCTTAACGGAATTAAGAATCACTGTCCAAATATATGGTTTCCACATGAGACTGTAATGGCTTAACTGAAGAAAAGTAAATGTAACAAATAAACAATTAGGAACGATTATCATTACAATTTGCTCTCTGTTGCAATGAACAATTTGCCCAAAAGTACCACCACAGCAGCACCACTGGCCGTGTGACACACCTCTTCGTAGTGAAGCCTGGAGATGCATGGCGTTCATCAACTGCAGATGTTCTTGATTAGTTTATCATACACTTGTTATCTTTGCTCAGTGATGGTGTGATGTTCTTGTATCATTTATAGACAGAGTAGAGGAGAGTTGGACTGATGAATTGTACATACCAGCACATCTTTGAAGACCAGCATAGTTGTATCGAATAAGGAATAATATACTGGCTAGTTACTATATTTGTAGCGATAAGGGACAATTCAGAATCCTTCAGTAGCCGATGGCAAAATTATAGCTGGAACCTTTCCCTGTAAGAGGAACTGGTCAAAAAAAGAATAGAGAACATGCTGAGGATTTTGCAGGAGAGTGAAAATGGCCTGACCACATTCTGTTCTCATTCTCTATAGAGAGTAAATGGGAAGTGAGAGTTGTAAGAGGATCAGTTTATATGCATGCAATATTCTTTGTGCAGCTTGGACTTTAATATAAAGACCACAGGTTTATTGAATCATCAGTGAAAATGGTGCTAATAGTGAGTGCATATGTAAATGCTTCAGCTAATAGTAAGTGAATAACAGTAAGTGTAATAGTGTATTCTTCACTTGTAAGGGGTCAGGCACCTGTAAGGATCAGACACCCATAAACACCAGGCAAGATCAGGCACACATAATGACCAGGAATTGTAAAGACCAGGCACCTGTAATGACCACTATGGGTCAAGCACCCAGAATGACCAGGCAGCGTGGTTTGTGGTTTCTGTTATTCTCTTGATCATGTGCGACTAATGGTGAGGCCAGAGAGTTTGGGCACTCATAGTGACCAGTAGTCATTGGGAAGGGTTCAAGCTCACGTAAGGGCCCGACACCCATAAACACTAGGAACAGTTAGACACCTGTAATGACCTTGAAGGATCAAGCACCCCTAATGACCAGGATGGGCCAGGCACCTGTAGTGATCAGGAAGGGTCAGGGACCCGTAACTGTACCCCATTTGTTTCATGTTTACACCGCAGGAACTGGGGACAATTGTAGTTCTTAGAGCACCACGCATTGGGACTTGTTTAGCTCCTACATCAAGGCAGAGTCTTTTCTCAGCGCATAGGAACTATGAGTGACATAAGTAATTGGTCCGTATGGATAATTGGAGTCAAGTCAGATTTATTTATATAGCGCTTTTTACAATGGAGCATTGTCTCAAAGCAACTTTACAAGTTTAGATTATCTCCTAATATCTACATCCAATCACAAATTGAGCAAGCGACAGTGGCAAGGAAAAACTCCCTAAGTGTTATGAGTAAGAAACCTTGGGAGGACCAAGACTCAAAAAGGGACCCGATCTCCTTGGGCGGGGCGTAGATGATGCATCTAAGAATGAAACTAATTTATCTAAACTAATAAGTCATGGAGTCATGGATCAAATATGTAAAATATGCACATCGGCATTAAGTAGTCCGATACACAGGACCCTGAGTCGAAGCAGGAAAGTCGTTGGCAGCACTTCGTCCCGAGATAACCGGAGGAGGGAGAGAGCTACTGCCCTCTGGTGGCCCGGGTATGGTGGGGCTGGAGCTGATGACAGAAGCAGCTTGAGCAGAGCGGAAGCGGATGAACATCATGTGTGGGGCTGGAACCGGCACCGGAACACAGCTCGGAGAGAAAACACAAAATGCAATTAGTTATTGATTAAGAGCACAGTGTCTATTAACAACCACTGATGCCATGTGTAGCATGAGACCCCGGCAGCATTAGCTATAGCAGCATAGCTAGAAAGAGGAGAACTGGTAGGAAACACAGCCAAGAGGGATCACATGAGACGTCAGCAACCCTACGGGAGGCAGAAGACCCCAACCCAACGTCTCTGATCACCATAAGACTCTTTGACTATGAACCCCCAGCTCTGCCCTTAGTCTAAGGCAAGGATGCACGAGTCAAGATCACGAGGCCCAGTTCAGC
>JAJAGP010006915.1:0-17183 GCA_025084515.1 Ancistrus triradiatus | reverse complement strand
CCCACCTGCAGAACCACTCCTTTATTGAGTGTGTCTTGCTAATTGCCAATAATTTCCACCTGTTGTCTATTCCATTTGCACAACAGCATGTGACATTGATTGTCAATCAGTGTTGCTTCCTAAGTGGACAGTTTGATTTCACAGAAGTTTGATTTACTTGGAGTTATATTGTGTTGTTTAAGTGTTCCCTTTATTTTTTGAGCAGTGTATAATCAGCTACCTTCTTGTGGATGGCACTGGCTAAAATAATCTAGTTCAAAATGTCTTGGATAAAGAGAGTTACCAATTTTCTGAAAAGAAGCTAATCTTACTTAAACCATTCTCAATGTACACCAAGTCAGAAGAGGTTAAACTTTCTCTCCTACATTGTACAGCAGTGGAATAGGTTGGACACTGGGTCTTTTTAACACCTAAAGGCCATTAATTATTTGACTGCAAATTTGACTGAACATTGTTTCTTGCAATAGAATTAATAACTTTGTTACAGAGATATAGATCTCTGGGTGAAAGTGGGTGATTAGACCTCTGTCAGTGCTTCAGTATAACCCTTCAGACTATTGATATGTATCCACTATAAGTAATATGGATGAGAAACTCTGTAGTAGATTCTAGACTATGAATAAATATAATTGTTACATGGCTAAGTAATTAATCAAACATTTTTAAATACATTTTCCAATGTACAAAATAAAGGATAAAGGATACTTAAAGGATACTTAAAATAAACTCTTGCCAAGGTCTTTGTGCGTAGAAATTGGGCACCATGTAATCTTGTGTGTTTTGGAGTTAACGTATTAGCTAGACGCTGAAATGAGCACTGAGTGTTGTGATTTTATGTTTTATTAGAGGAACTTTTGCAACAATGCATTCTTGATCAAAATTTCAGTTTCTGTTTTATGTCACTTCTTGAAATTGGGGGCCAGTCAGAGGATTGTTTGTTTGTTTATTTATTTGGTTTATTTAATTTCACTATCAGCATCAGTGGCCGTTTCAGCGACACAAACAAGGTTACATCAAGACTAGTCATATATACACTCAAGTCAATGCCAATGTAGCGTAATCAATTAACCTAAGACGCCTGTCTTTGGACTGTGGGAGGAAACCAGAGTACTTGGAGTAAACCCACACGGGGAGGACCCAGACCGTTCCACCCTGGGATTGAACCCAGGACCTTCTTGCTGTGAGGCAGCGGTGCTACCCACTGAGCCACTGTGCCACCCCCAGTCAGGGTAAGATCATCTTGCATAATATTTCAATAACCAAGAGAAGTGTTTAACTACTCAATTATCTTGTATTTTAGATTTTTCAAAATGACCCCTTTTTGCTTTGATGACAGACTCTTGACATCCTTATGACCATCTTCGAGAGGTCACCACCTGGAATTCTTTTCCAACAGTCCTGGAGGTGTTCCCACAAGGTGTGGGCTCAACAAAACCCAAAACCAGGGTAGAGATCATAAAATTATTAGGGCCAGGTCATCTCCTTCCTTATTCACCACCAAGTTTTAAGCAACCTTGAGATGTGTTTAGGGTAATTATGTTGTTAGAAACCAACTGACTGTCCAACTAGGACATGTAAGTGACCAGTAATAAGTAAATATGGAAACCACACAAAGATAATTTCAACATTGTGCTCTACATGTATAATATGACTTTGTGATTGTCTTGAGTATAGAGATGTTCGATGAAACACACCAATCCAACCAGAACATAAGGGAGAGATAAACGAGAGGCAGAGAGAGATTGTTGCATTCGTGTTCAACCTGACTTGATCTCAGATGAACGCAGATGAAGGCAGACCATGTAGAAATGTGAACAAGTGAGTACTGGGAAAATGAACATAATTTGCACATCAGTAATTGCAGTACACCTTGTGCCTTAGGGCAAATCTGAGAAATCAGTCCCTGATGGCTCACAAATGAATGCTTGGCTCTAACTTAGTCCAATTAATAGCCTAAGGCTGCTTTAATGGGAGGACAATTTATCCACTAAAAATCTCCATGTTTTGTAAATTTCTGTTATGTTTTTAAGTAAAATAGGTTATACACCTTCTGAAAAATGTATTCGTCCATCTCCGACATCAAAGATACACATTCTATGATATATTTTATTTATCATGCACAATGCTTAGCACAACCCTGTTACCAAAATTCAGGAACCTGAAAAAATATTTTATATCTATTTTACCACTGAGCGTAAAAAAAATACAGTCTCATCAAAGACACACTTATTTTAAGATGTGTTAATGTATCAGTGTAAGCAACGGTTAAAATCTAACTTGGCAATAATGGCAGTTCTACTTTGTTGATGTTTTTTTATATACAACCCCAGATTAGAAGTAGTTGGGACAGTATGGAAAATGCTAATAAAAAATAAACGCAGTGTTTCTTACATTTATTTCATTGCAGACAGTAAGAACTGAAGATATTTACTGTTTGGTCTGGTCAAGTTCATTTCATGGGCGGCACAATGGCTCAGTGGGTAGCCATTGTGTGGGTTTACTCTGGGAACTTTGGCCAGTCCAGTACTGATAACCTATTCTTCTGTAGCCATGCCTTTGTAAAGTCCCTGAAGTTCTTGGAAAAGATGCCATCTTGAAGGCTGCATATGTTGCTATAAAATGTCAATGCACATTTCTGCATTTCTGCTGATGTCACAGAAGTGTGAATGACATTTCCCATGGGCACTGACAGAACCCCATACCATGACAGACCCTGGCTTTTGGACTTGTTGCTAGTAACAATCTGGAGGGTCCTTTTCATGATTGGTCTACAGCACACGGCATAATTTCTTCCAAAAAAAGATCTGGAATACTGATTTGTCTGACCTTAGTACACTTTTCCACTGTGTGATGGTCCATCCCAGGTGTCTCAGAGCCCAGAGAAATCAACAGCACTTCTGGACAAGGTTAACATAAGGCTTCTTTCTGCATAGTAAACTTTTAAGTGGCATTTGTGAATGTTCACCTTAGTTCTGCGCGTTTTCCCTTTATGCACTGAAATTGCTCCAGAGCCCTTGAATCGTTTGATATGCACTGTAGAGGTAGAAATATGCAAACCCTTTCCAATCTTTCTATGAGGGACATTTTGTTAAAAATTTCAGTAATTATTTCACACAATTGTTGACATTTGTTAACTGGAGATTCTCTGCCCATCTTTGCTCCTCAAAGACCCAGCCTTTTGTGGATACCGCTTTTGTGACCACCTGTTGACATCACCTATTTGAAATCACACAATTATGAAGTTTTTTTTAAACCTGATTACTAGCCCTAAACTGCCCCATCCCAACCTTCTTGGAATGTGTTGCAGGCCTGAAATGCAGGAATGGATGTTTATTAACAAATTAATTTAAGTTGGTCAGAAAAAAATGAAATATCTTGGGTTCAAACTGTCTGCAATGAAATAAAAGTCAATGTAAGATAAATATAAGATGTAAGTCTTACATTAATGTAAAATGTAAATGTAAGTCAAGCTGTGTTTATTTTGGGTTGTAAGTAGCCAAATCAGAATTGTTACCAGCTGAGGACAGCTTACGTTGTGATACTGTGAGGTCTACAGTTCTGTGTGCATAGGATTTGATGCCAAAAGCCTATGGGCAAAACCTCTGTTGGTGCCCAAATTCTGCCAACCAAACCCATGTAGAATTTGCTAGGGAACAAAATCACTTTTAATTGTGTTTGATAAATGGTACAAAGCAACAGAAAACAACTACATTTTGAGCAGCTACAAATTTTGTTTGACTGAAATACTTCTTGTATGCTTGCATGAACAAAAGAGTACTTTCCTGGTAAATGCAGCTGTTGCCACAAATGAATTTTTGACACACAAAACTGGCATGTTTTAACCTGGTATGGAGAAAATGAAAAGACCACATTAAAATCCAGTCCTGGGTTTAAATCCAGTTTGGAGTTCAGAACATTTGTGAATGTTCACCTTAGTTCTGCGCCTTTTCCCTTTACTCACTGAAATTGCTCCAGATTCCTTGAATCATTTGATATGCACTGTAGAGGGAGAAATATGCAAATCCTTTCCAATCTTTCTTTGAGGAACATTGTTTTAAACATTTCATTTCAAAAGTATTTCCTGGACCCTGCTCAGTCTCGAAAATTAGCTGATATAGTCAGCCTGTCTGATGCACATTGGTGTCAAGAAAAGTATAGCTCATATAAGCCTACTCTTTTACTAGACGTTTACCACCTTCTAGTTCAACTGTACTCAGACTGTAACAGAGTAGAGTAGAGTAACCCTGAGATTGGGGAGTTAATCATATGCTGTTATAGGGACTGTTATAGGGCCCAGAAAACATTCTCCCTTGGCAAAATGTAGAGCTTCAGTTGTACCAAAAGAAAGGTATTTTGAGATCCCAGTGGCTTATTTTGTTGATTAGGGGTTGTTGAGAAAGTGGTCTCCTCCTGGAAAGTTAGAATAGAACTCCTATCTTGTATCGTCCACAGGTGTTAACTCTAGCTCAGGATCATTGCATGGCTGCTCATTTACGAGAAAAGAAAATGTACCAACACATATTGCAACATGTTTTGGGCCTGGTTTAAACTCTAACGTTATTAGGTATTGTAGATCTTGTCAAACATGACAAATGGCGAGATAAGCCAAGTTATACCTTCCACTCTTCTTCATCTTATCCTACCTATTGGGAAGGCATTTGAGTGCATGCTTATCAATTGAGCTGGTCATCTGAATTATAGTTATTTATTTAATACTTATGTTATAGATCTAAGTGAATGTCCTGTTACAAACCTGCAGTATACTCAGTATAGAGATGGTTCTTAAGAATCAGTTTTGTTTATATAACCCCCTTTCAAACCTACCCCCAAAACAAATGATCAAGAGTTTTACTTGTATTTATAAACATAAATATGAACCTATAGAAATGTGAAGATAACTTTTTATTGATGAAAATATAGGATGTTTCAGTTGTTTAATTGCTACTTACCAACTCAACCTACTATAACCTATAGTATTTGTAGTATGGCTACTGGAGAATTTATACAACACTCTTAAGTTTTAGATCATGGCATTTCAGGGTGGCATAGACACAGCAAGAAGGTGCTGGGTTCAGTCCCAGGGTGGGTCCTTTCTGTGTGGAGACTGCATGTCCTCCCCGTGTCTGGGTGCTTCGGTTTACTCCCACAGTTCAAAGACATGCATGTTAGGTTAATAGATTACACTTAATTGGCATTGACTTGAGTGTATATATTTGACTAGTCTTGAGGTAATCTTGCGTATAGATGTAACCTTGTGTGTGTGTGTCGCTGATATGGCCACTGATGCTGATAGCAATGTTAAATAAAACCAAATAGACAACAAGATCACAGCAATGATCACATCAAATGTGATGTTGCTATACGATGTTAGTAATGAATCAATTCGATGTACATTTGACAGTATTCATTCTCTTATCTCATAGCCATGAATAACATGCATTTCATTTGATAAATTATGAGCCCAACTGCAGAAGTGGACAAATGTCTGTCATTAATCCAGTGCCAGACGTATTTGCCTTTCATCTGTCCTAAGTGAGAGCTACAATTTCCCCCTCCAAAAGATGATTTTCGTTCAAAGTGTTTTCTGCAGACAGTACATGTGCAAAATGCTTTGATATAGCAGAGACTTTTAATCTGACTATAAGAGACTCTGAAGGGATGACGGCAAGATCCAGTTGATGCCACATACACACCGAAAATAGGTCTAGGGCTAGTTCTGATGAATTCAGTATGTAACTATCATGTTGCACCAACGCTCTGATATGTAATGTTTTAATTGATTAAATAAGATTCACTGTGTAATAACAGCAACAGCAATATTAATATTCATCAAAATGAAATCTCATGCTATCAAGTCACCAACACCACCCAGTATTCCTGCTTCTCAGTATGAGATTGCATCACCCAACTTTCATGTTGTAAACATAGCCCAGGATTTGAACCCAGGTCATTGACAACTGATGTTTCCAGCAACTTTCTCTTTACATCAGCTGCTATTAATATTCACAATGCTGCATAATTTAAATGTAATCTAGAACAGTAAGATCGGAACATGCAGTAACAAAGGATAAGAAACGCACCATAACTCAGTTTATTTGTAGAGTTTATTGGCTAATATTGCTGAATGAAAATGGGTCCCTTGAAATGATCATACATAATGAGATGTATCGTTCACAGAAGTGTCTTTTATTTTCAGTCAAGTCAGAATGGAACCAATTTATATACAAACTATTGCTATGTGATTTCTATTCCCTTTACAAGTGGCATCAGGAAATTGTTAGTCATAATTAGGAGTGTGTTAATCACACCAGTTTCTTGCCTGCATTTGACACTGAAGAAATGGCGTTTTCTATAAAAAGTAGTAATCTTGCATAGCCATAGAAAAGCACAATATAACCTTCAGTACAATGCATTTATTAATTTGTATTCACTGAACAAAAATACACAATAGTAATTACTAGGATGATACCTTTTTAACACACAGTATTCATTTAATTAGGCACTTTAATTAGAAACCAAGCCATTAGCTCCTGTGCCTTCCACATTGTGCCATCTCGCAGTGACATTTGTATGTTTATGTGATGCACTTACTGAAGCAGAGCAAAAAGCTACCCCCATTTAAAATATAATCGTGTTAATAAGATGTTAATTTTTACAGCCCTGCTGAATTGATATTTATTTTTTTTAATTATTGACAGTTCAGTGTGTAGAGATAGCTGCTAGAATGGAAGTTCCTGAAGAACTTGGTTTTAATCTGAGCTTTCCTTTGCTTTTACATGACACCAGAATTAAACTCCATGTCAAACATACACTCTGATACAGTGTGTACACCGATCAACCAAAAATATTAAAACCATGCACCAAAAGGTCCAGGATTCAAATCCCACCTCGGCCAATCTACCGCTGTTGGGTCCTTGAGCAAGGCCCTTAACCCACAATTGCTTGGATTGTAAGATTGTATCAATTGTAAGTCGCTCTGGATAAGGGCGTCTGCTAAATGCTGTAAATGTAAATGTAAATATTGTAAATGATCTCTTTACAGTAGCACTAGTTAAGCTCTGGAATATATTAGACAGTAAGTGAACATATGATTCTCATAGTCAGATTGTTGGATGTTGAAGAAATATCAAAGAGTATAAAATGTCATGTCCTAACGACTGGGTTGGAGCAGATCTAAACAACAGGGCTTGTGAAGCAGTCAGCAGTGAGGATTTACTGACAGTGGTCTGAGGAAGGACAAATCACAAAATGATGACAGGTGTTGGCACCCAATGCACGTCGATACACACAACAAAGCCAATCTTGTCTGGTTCAAACTGACAGAAGAGCTACTGTGCTACAAGTCACAGAAATGTAACCTCTTTTAAAAAAACCCAAATGGCTAATTTTCATTGATGGTAACTGCAGTCCTAGCACTTGCAGGCTCATATGTCAGGAGTGCTTTGGCTTGGAAATGGCAGAAAAAGACAGGTGATTGTTAGAAAATGGAAGTATTTTTCAGCTATATAGATATTCTATTTTGACTGTTATGTCTACATGTTCTGGCACCTTTTTACCTGTCGTCATGTGCTCACCATGCTAACCCCTAAAGCACCCCTAAATTGAGTCCCAACCCCCTTAAAAATTAGTAAAAAGTCAAGTTTTTTGTTGTTGCTGCAGAAAAAAGCTGAAAAAATGTTGAAACCATAGATAATATATGGTTCAAACAAAATATTTTAACAAAGAAAATACAGCAGTCCCCTCTTGCCTCACAAATGGTATAAGCTGAACAATAGCTGCGCTGAATGCGCACACACATGCTCTAGGGCCAGTAGCAGTTTGACTGCCTGTGGTGTGTGGACTGTGGTGGCTCCAGTAAGTAACATGTTGAAATCATGTTAAAATGTACAGGTTTTTTTTTTGGTATAAAAAATCATTGGGTGCTCACCAGCCCTAAAGCTCTGATTCTAGAATTGCCCCTGCGGTTGGGTATGTTTGCAGATTTTACCTGGTGAAGAGATGCCACCAGGGTGCACAGTCGGAAGAAGCAATGAATAATGATCTCTTGGGAAACCCTGTGTTGGGGCATTCATGAGGACGTTAATGTTACGCATAACACCTACCTAAAGATCATTTACAAACTACGTTTTAAGGTTTTTATAGGTGATGTATGATGGGTAGAAGATGTGTTTTACCTAGATACCATATTACAGCTGTATTTGAAATTTGGGTTTAGAGATTTAGAGATTGTTTTAGAAGCAGTTAAAACACTGCCATTTCCAATACACATAGACAAATACAGAATACAGTCAGTCAAAACTGACTGATTACAAAAAACTGCCTGTCATATTCATTACTATGTTTGTCTGTATACAGTATGTTTTACATATAAATATAAAGTTGCACTGAATGTGTTATGTCCTCTGTTTTTAACGTTCTCCCTTTCTCATAGACAGCTGTACAACTATAAACTTTGCCCAATGCCCTTAGTTGCATTACATCCTGAAAATGAAAAGAAATTTACAATGTTTCCATCTGAATTTAAACATTATAGCCCTCAACATGGGTGGGCTTATGGTGGTAGGGTCACCTGGGCTTGACCCATTGCTGGCACCCTATACATACACAATGACAGGCTATTGCAAAAAAATGCACTGAGTAGAAAGAGACAGAGAAAGAGTATGTCAACCCTTATTGATAGCTATTCAATATGACTAGGTTTGGTCAATCCAAAATGCAAAGCTCATGTTATTTATCAGATGTGTAAGCATGTGGTGTGTATGTGTGCATGTCTTTGTTTGTCTGTGTATTACAGAGAAAAGAAAAGAAATATTACAAAGACCTGGGCTATCACTGCAACAATTTCCACATACACAAAAGAGACAAGGCCACCAAGCTAATCCTCACTCTTACAGTGAGTATTTAGTCAGCCACTGATTGTGCAAGTTATCCTACTTAGAAAGATGAGAGAGGTCTGTAATTTTCATCATAGGCACACTTCAACTATGAGAGGCAAAATGAGAAAAAAAATCCATGAAATCACATTGTAGGATTTTTTAAAGAATTTAATTGTAAATCATGGTGTAAAATAAGAATTTGGTCACCCACAAACAAGCAAGATTTCTGGCTCTCACAGACCTGTAACTTCTTTAAGAAGCTCTTCTGTCCTCCGCTCATTACCTGTATTAATGGCACCTGTTTGACCTCGTTGTCTATATAAAAGACACCTGTCCACAGCCTCAAACAGTCAGATTCCAAATTCAACCATGGCCAAGACCAAAGAGCTGTTGAAGGACACCAGGAAGAAAATTGTAGACCTGCGCCAGGCTGGGAAGAGTGAATCTACAATAGGCAAGCAGGTTGGTGTGAATAAATCAACTGTGGGAGCAATTGTAAGACATAAAAGACCACTGATAATCTCCCTCGATCTGGGCCTCCAAGCAAGATCTCATGCCATTGTGGGGTCAAAATGATCGTGAGAACGGTGACAAAAATCCCAGAACTACACGGAGAGACCTGATGAATGACCTGAGCGAGCGGGACCAAAGTAAACAAGGCTACCATCAGTAACACTACGCCAAGAGAGACTCAGATCCTGCAGTGCAGGCGTTGTCCCCCTGCTTAAGCCAGTCATACTCCAGGCCTGTTGTAAGTTTGACCAGAGAGCATTGGGATGATCCAGAAGCAAGGATGGGGAGACTCTCATGTGGTCAGACCAATAAAACGTTTTGGTAAAAAATCAACTCATTGGGTTTGGAGGAAGAAGAATGTGAGTTGCATCCCAAGAACACCATTACCTGCTGGGACGCATGGGGGGGAAACATCATGCTTGGAGCTGTTTTTCTGCCAAAGGGGACAGGAAGATGATCGTGTTAAGGATGGAATGGACGGGGACATGTATCGTGAGATTTTAAGCCAAAACCTCCTTCCATCAGTGAGAGCATTGATGATGGAACGTGGCTGGGTCTTCCAGCATGACAATGATCCCAAACACACTGCTTGGGCAATGATGGAGTGGCTCTGTAAAAAGTATTTCAAGGTCCAGTCTCCAGCCCCATAGAAAATTTGTGGAAGGAGTTGAAAGTCCGTGTTGCCCAGAATCAGCCCCAAAACATCACTGCTCTAGAGGAGATCTGCATGGAGGAATGGGCCAAAATACCAACTACAGTGTGTGCAAACCTGGTGAAGACTTACAGGAAACATTTGACCTCATTGCCAACAAAGGTTATGTTACAAAGTATTTAGTTAAACTTTTGTTATTTTACTTTTGTTTTGTTACTTATTTTCCACCATAATTTACAGTTAAATTCTTTAAAAATCCTACAATGTGATTTCCTAGATTTTTTTCTCTATGATGAAAATTACAGACCTCTCTCATGATTTTACCTATGATGAAAATTACAGACCTCTCTCATCTTTCTAAGTAGCAGAACCTGCACAATCAGTGGCTGACTAAATACTTTTTTGCCCCACTGTACATAAAACAAGCAACATACACTAATATACAAACAGCAAAGTAGCCCATCAGCACAAAAAGCTCCCAAACTCACTTATTGCTTCCAAGATTCCTGTATATACCTGTCATTGTCAGGTGTACTTTAGGGGCACCAGCAACTGTGATTAACTGTATCATGTTAGCCAGGGTGTCCAACACTTCATGGAGCCTTAGGGCTTATTTACACTATGCTCAGTTGCCCTGTACTCTGTTTGAGCATGATTGATCCTCACCCAGAGCATGCCGACACACAGCTTAGCTTATAGATTTATTGATATTGCAATGCAGCGATTTTCAGTTGATCATGCTGCACGTATAAGAAGAGGCAACTGACATTCGGTTCCGTGTTCGGGCATAGTTAGCAAACACACTACATGCGTACTGTGCCCAAGTCCAAAGAATAATGCCAGAGCCCACCTATTCAAGCAGGCCTGAGCATGGTTCAGCATGCCGTGGCCAGGAATTGAATGCAGTGATCACACTAGTCAAATGAACCACACTTTGGGGGTCAAACATGCTCAGGCACAGTATAGATCGCCTAATGCGAGTACACCCTTAGAGTTCTCCATAGTCAGAGGTTTCTAAGACAGTTGTTTGTGAAGAGACTAATAATGTTCTCTGTCACCTGTCATACATAGTTAAGTGTGTAAAGTAGCGAAGGCAATGTGTGATGCAGTAGTATGAACTGGCCCCATGCTGTGTCATGTTATGGCCACTGAATTGCTGGATGTCCAGGTGGTGCTCTGAAAACAATGTGAGCTTTATAGACAATTGGTCAATCTTTATGGGTAAGCCTGGCCTTTTAGGATGGGTATGTGTACATCTCACTCGGAAGGGTGCTTCTTGTAATATGGCCCACAGTCTCATTGAAGGTTTAGTTAAGTGTTGACTATCCAGAGCCAAGGCCACTTGGTGGACAAACAGCTTAAACCCACTTCTCATATACGATCACCCAGAACTTGCATTGTTGACACTATATTTGTTCCCTGAAACAAACAATATAAGAAACTTTTGTGAGGGAATCATAATAACCTTATTAAAGTACAGTTACAGTAGTTCATGCTACAAGCTCTACTAGCACCTTTTATCTGAAGCTTGGACTGCTTAAAATGAGATCAGCTACATCTAAGTATCTTATTGGTAATGAAACTGTTACTGAGAAGGAATGTAATGTTCTCTGTGTATTAGAAACAGGAATTAGTCCTATTGAATACCTATTAGGGAGCTAGATACAGCTATATAAACTGCCCTTGTCTGTCTAGTTAGAAGGAGGCATAGCAACGGTGATGGTCTTCTTTCAGCTGCCTTCGTTAGGCATTGAATCAGTGAATTAGTCACACATTTGATTTGGCACAGGTGTTATGCTTGTTGACCTTCCTAATCCTCCCTTCCTAATTCCTAAACCTCCCAATGTAGCCAGGCTTGGAACCTGGAGTAGTTTTTTTCAGTAAACAACCTTCTATAGAGGGCAGGGGCCTGATTCTGACTACTTATAAGAATGTTCTGATTTATATTAGTTTTAGTTCTTTTATCAGGGGAAAAAACTGTTGGAGACTTTACAATGATTTTTTATTACATACTTGACCTCCTGGAGACAGTTGTCTATACAGCAAGTCTCCTGGATTTGAAGCAGTTCTATTCAGAGAGTGGGATCGCATGTCCAAAAGTTAGTTTGTCCTACATATTTAGCATTCT
The DNA here is from genome assembly GCA_025084515.1 of Ancistrus triradiatus. Lineage (NCBI taxonomy): Eukaryota > Metazoa > Chordata > Actinopteri > Siluriformes > Loricariidae > Ancistrus > Ancistrus triradiatus. Next base: position 5,014 of record JAJAGP010006915.1, on the reverse strand, counting down.
AAGCATCCAGCCTGATCTCACTTACTTTCATTTTAATGTCCTACTGTAGTAGACTCACTCAGTGAGAATCATTCTGATTATATCAAGACCCACTCACTGTGATGGACACACCCTCCATTTAATATTATCTTATGGAATAGACCTAGAAAATGTAATTGTATCACATTGACCTCAGATCATTACGTTATCCAATTTAAACTCGGGCATAATCATAATATTTGCTATTCACCTCATTACTGCAATAAGTGCACCATTACATTAGCTTCAATAACCAAGTTTATTGATATTCTTTCACATCTATCAAACTTAATTAGTTCAGTGTCAAACCCAAATGAACTTCATAATGTCACTGAAATTTGAGAAGCAGCACTTTATTCCACATTAGATAATGTTGCCCCACCTAATAGGACAACAATGAAGAGAAAAGCTGGCCCCTTGGTGTAGTGACTGTACACAACAAAACACCAAATATTTGAAAACAAGTGGTGACAAACCAAACTGGTAGTCCTACTGGAAAAAGAAAAAGTTTTATCACAAAAATTTTATCACAAAAATTTAAGAAATGGTTGTAGCTCAGAAACTTAACATCACAGGACTGCCACTCAGCTGGTAGCTGCCAGTACGTACAGCATTTGTGGGAGATTATCATACTGCGCAGTGGTTCTTATTGTATGCCTTTTGGTTGGCTGTTAAGACTAACCTTTTTAGGACCCATGCGGACTTATTTGCACTAAGAATACTGTACTGTAGATGTAAAAATAAAGAAAAACACGAGAAACGCATTTCAGACCTGCCACACAGTTTTGACAGTAAAGCCTTTGCCACTTTATAATGTTGCCATTCCTTATCACAAACCTTAAAAGGCATTTTGGCACCAAGGATACCAAGGGATGAGGGGTTTCAGGTGTTATTTTCTGCAAACACACCTTAAGAGTTTGTTATTGTACCATTTTTGGTCTCAAAAATTCTTTACAGATTCTCTGTTGGGGACAGGTCAGGATTGCAGGCAGGTCAGTCCAGTACCTGTACCATTTTCCTCTGTAGCTATGTGGTTTTGCATTAAACTACTTTTGTCAAGAGCACTGACACAACCACATATCATCACAGACCCTGGCATTTGGACTTGTTCCTGATAACAGTCTGGTTGGTCCTTTTTGTCTTTGGTTCAGAGCACACAGCATCCATTTCTTCCAAAAAAGATCTGGAATACTGATTTGTCTGGCCACAATAAATGTTTCCATTGTGTGGTGGTCCACCTCAGATGCTGCCGAGTCCACAGAGCACGTCGCTGCTTCTGGACATGGTTAGCATGAGGCTTCTTTTTTGCACAGTAAAGCTTTAAGTGGCATTTGTGAATGTAACTTTGTATTGTATTGCTTGACAAAGATTTGCCAAAGTAATGCCTTGCCCATGTGGTTATATCAGCTATTGATGAATGACTGTTCTTAATGCAGTGCCATCTGAGGGATTGGAGATCACCATTGTTTAACTTAGGCTTGTGCCCTTGTCCTTTATGCACTGGAATTTATCCAGAATCCTTGAATCATTTAAGTATGCACTGTAGCAAATACGAAAATCCCTTCCAATCTTTATTTGAGAAAAGAAACATCAATAATATTCACACTTGTTGACAAACTAGAGACCCTCTTTCCGTCTTTGTTTCTCAAAGACTCAGCCTTTTGTAGATGCTGCTTTTGTACCAAATTATGATTATTATCACCTGTTGACATCACCCGTTTGAAATCATATCTTTATTTAGTTGTTTTGTTTTTACTTCATTACTAGCCCTAACTTGCCCCATCCCAACTTTTTTTTTAAGTTTGTTGCAGTCCTGAAATGCAGCAATGGACACTTTAGGCTTTAAAGTGTGTTGTGGTGTGTTGTGGGATTCTGACTTTATGGTGCCACATACTCCAGATTTTTGTGAAATAGCACCACTGATCAAAATCCAATCAGGATCAGGAGGACAGCTTCTATAAAATCTAATCCAGATTTAAATGTATATGTTTTTTATTATTATTATTATTATTATTATTATTATTATTATTAAATTAAAAATAAATGGTATTTATTCATTTATAGGCATTTTTTTGTCTAATTTGCTTTGTCACACTTACTCAAGTAAATATATCTACTTTATTTTTATGTAATTTATTAGTAACATATTTTTTAAAGTTATAACAGTATTCCTTACTTGCGTAACATTGTGTTGCCCTACCTACCTCTGGTGATTAAACCCATTTATAGTAATCATTATAAGCGTGCTCAGGTACAACCAGATAACACATCATCTGAATGAACTTCCACCAGATGTCATCTGTAGTTGTGTTGATTACTTCAGATTAAACCTGACTGGTCTTTGAGGATTTCACTACTAGTAGTGCCTGGTATTGCAAAGAACTTGCTGTGGTTGGTAAGTTGCTTCCAAACAGACAGAGTTTGTTTAAGTTGTATAAAATCCACAAGTTAGGATAACTATCCAAAAGATTTCAGAAGATGTAATCTCTCTGAATACCAATCTGTGAATTATGAAGAATGGGAAAGCCAACACGTTGTCTAATTGGGCCTCAGTGGCATCAAAAACATCACACCATTAAACAACAACAACAACAATGCAGTGGCTTAAGGGCAGAAAGGTCATTGTCCGATATAGAGCCCTGACCTAAATATGACAGAAAGTCCGTGGATGAACTTGAAGAGAGTAGTCCATCACCACTCATCACAAAATTTGGCAAAACTAGAGTAATTGTATAAAGAAGAATCCTCAGTCTGGGTCTGCAAAGCTAGTACAGAACATCTAGACAGATTAAAAGCAAAGTATTAAATCAGGAGACTGATAACTTTTCCAATGCAGTTATTCTAGTTTATTATTATTATTTTTTTTACTTCTTATAGAGTTTCAGAACTGTTGCAATTTCACATTATTTGAATATTTTTATGGCAAAGAGTGAAAAAATAAGCTGGAAATATATTTTTAAATGTTTTTTGATTTCATGCAATAAGACAATGTTAAAATGGTGATTTGAAATGTGGCACAGGAAACTGTATATAGTTTGTTTGAGAAACTGAGAGTGAGATCTAAAATCCCTCTTTGCTGAGTGATGTGGGAGCTGGAGTGTTCCCTGCAGACTTTTGTTGGAGCTATGAGCTATTTTAGGACTTCCTACACAGTGTTTTTGGGAGCCTGCAGCCCATTTGATAATAGATTTGTTTGAGTATACACATCCCTCTTGTGCCAGCTACAACAGCAGACTGCCAGTGGGGTTTAAGGATGAGGCCAACTGTGGTTACAAAGAAACTGGCCAATCATTGCTCTGTCCGTGTTCCTAGGTTGTGAATATGTACAGGCTTTCTGGGATAGAGATTTTGTTGTAAAAATAGTAAATGCATAATATTAAAAAAAAAGAATAATTGATGGAAATATAGTAATGTTTCATTATTAAAATACCTGGTTTGGCTGAATTGGCCATTATTAATTTGCACTGGTACAACCTTCCAAACACCAGGCTAAGCTGGCCCCACTTGACATCAATCTTTGTGGTTTTGATTAATTCACAATACAGTGGTGCTTGAAAGTTTGTGAACCCTTTAGAATTTTCTACATTTCTGCATAAATATGACCTAAAATATCATCATATTTTCACACAAATCCTATAAGTAGATAAAGAGAACCCAGTTAAACAAATGAGACAAAAATATTATACTTTTTATATATAATTTATTTATTGAGGAAAATGATCTAATATTACATATTAGTGAGTGGCAAAAGTAAGTGAACCTTTGCTTTCAGTATCTGGTGTGACCCCCCCCGTGCAGCAATAACTGCAACTAAACGTTTTCTGTAACTGTTGATCAGTACTGCACACCGGCTTGGAGGAATTTTAGCCCATTCCTCCGTACAGAACAGCTTCAGCTCTGGGATGTTGGTGCGTTTCCTCACATTAACTGCTCGCTTCAGGTCCTTCCACAACATTTCGATTAGATTAAGATCAAGACTTTGACTTGGCCATTCCAAAGCATTGTTGTCTTGCTGCATGACCCACCTTCTCTTTTGATTCAATTCATGGACAGATGTCCTAACATTTTCCTTTAGAATTCTCTGATATAATTCAGAATTCATTGTTCCATCAATGACGGCAAGCCTCCCTGGCGCAGATGCAGCAAAACAGGCCCAAACCATGATACTACCACCACAGAAGGTGATAAGGTTCTTATGCTGGAATGCAGTATTTTCCTTTATCCAAACATAACGCTTTTCTTTTAAACCAAAATGTTCTATTTTGGTTTCATCCGTCCACAAAACATTCTTCCAATAGCCTTCTGGTTTGTCCACGTGATCTTTAGCAAACTGCAGACGAGCAGCAATGTTCTTTTTGGAGAGCAATGGCTTTCTCCTGCCATGCACACCATTGTTGTTCAGTGTTCTTCTGATGATGGACTCATGAACATTAACATTAGCCAATGTGAGAGAGGCTTTCAATTGCTTAGAAGTTACCCTGGGGTCCTCTGTGAGCTCACCAACTATCACACACCTTGCTCTTGGAGTGATCTTTGTTGATCGGGAGGGTAACAATGGTCTTGAATTTCCTCCATTTGTACACAGTCTGTCTGACTGTGGATTGCTGGAGTCCAAACTCTTTAGAGATGGTTTTGTAACCTTTTCCATCCTGATGAGCATCAACAACTCTTTTCGTGAAGTCCTCAGAAATCTCCTTTGTTTGTGCCATGATACACTTCCACAAACATGTGTTGTGAAGAGCAGACTTTGATAGATCTCTGTTCTTTAAATAAAACCGGGTGCCCACTCACACCTGATTGTCATCCCACTGACTGAAAACACCTGACTCTAATTTAACCTTCAAATTAACTGGTAGTCCTAGAGGTGCACATACTTTTTCCACACTTATATGTAACATTGGATCATTTTCCTCAATAAATAAATGACCAAGTATAATATTTTTGTCTCATTGGTTTAACTGGGTTTTCTTCATCTACGTTTAGGGCTTGTGTGAAA
>JAJAGP010006914.1:0-17183 GCA_025084515.1 Ancistrus triradiatus | reverse complement strand
ACTGTACATAACCTTATGTGCTACTCTGTGAATAAAATGGTTTAGTTAGTTATTCACAATGTTACTTCTTCACTAGCGGAAATTTTGTCTAACTACATTACTTGTTGTAGAAACATAATCGTAGAACTACAGTCTCAGGTTTCCCGTTATCATATTACTTGCATGCATGTACAAGGTAGTGCTCAAATTCTTGCAAAATAGCTTTTCAGTTAAGTGTGAAGATGTAAACATACTTAGCGTATTGAAATTGCCTCTACATATATCTGAGTGTGATGATGGTTGTCCAGGATGAGCTTGTGAAGGGACCAGTCAGAGAGCTGTCTCTTTGGGAATGGAGACACTGGCAGAATCAGCCTCTTCCAACATACAGAGTGGATCACTCGGACCGCTGCCTCCATTTCACGGCCATCATGGACCTCATTGACCAGATGAAACTAGAGGAGGTGAGTCACATGGTGGATAATGAGGGCAAATAAAACAAATGAGAGGATTGTACAGTTGTGAAACATACCTGATTCAGATAAATATTTAGGGCGTTATCAAATTTGACCATTAAGAGTTCTCTAAGTGTATCTGAACACGGGGTCAGAAGATTGCCTCAATCCTGACATTATGTGGATTATGAAATCACAACTCGGTTTGCAATAATAACTTGAGGAAAACTGGTCACAGCTTGCAAACTATACCTATTGTTAATTTTCAGCCTCTGCTTGTGAAACGTTCTTGAGGTTAAATTGAACCAGAATATCAAGTATTTTAAATAAGCTCTATACTTTAGAGAGAGGATGTACTTCAGTCATGGTGGGCCAGAGTCAGACACAGTTGTGATTTTGCTGCTGTAATACTGATCATTATCTACTTGGCTGAATCAGGTTCCTTAGCCCAAGTAATGTCTAAACTGTACTGGACTCTGACCTTCCAGAACTGGAGTTATGCACACATGACCTACATTTGGTGAAGCCCTGTAAAACTTTGGGCAGTGAGCCAATGTAAGGGCAGTTGCAACGTGTCATCCAAAGAACACATGCTAATAAATAATAAAGCACATACACTGATCTGCCATAACATTAAAATGCTGGAGCGGCATGGTGGGTCGAGCAGTTGGCGTGGTCGACTCACAACTAGAGACCCCCGGTTCAATCCCGACCTTGGACTCCAACTGTATGGAGTTTGCATGTCTTCCCCGTGTCTTTGTGGGTTTACTCCTGGTACTCTGGTTGTCTCCCACATTCCCAAAGACATGCATTAGGTTAACTGGTCAGTCTAAAGTGGCCCAGTATGAGTGTGTCTGACTGGTATCATGTAATATTGTTGCTGTTGTGAATAGCCCTTGATGGTGATGTTAAATAAAGTACAAATAAATAAAACAACACTGACAGGTGAAGTGAAAAATGTGAACAGTGTTCCTCCGGGCAGTGCTCTGTGGGAATCAATAATTGCAGTCCACAAAGTGGGAGAAGGTTATATAAAGAAAGCCAAACATTTTCAGGTAGTAATTTCCTCAGATGTAATGCAATTATGAAATGACACTTCACAGAAACAGGGGGGAGGTCAAGCTTCCAAGAGGACTGCTCATAGGATTGTTGGAATGACCAATCAAGACTTGCTTAGGTCCCTTTTTATTTTGCTATTTTGAAAGTGTAAAAGATAGAAACAAGAAAGTAATCCTGCTTAAAATATTAAAGAGTTGTCATCTTTATCTTTATGCCTTTTGGAAATTGGGTTGTCTTTTAATTTCTTAACTATTCACTGTAACAGAAATATTGACCAGGGGAGCCCAAACTTTTGTACGCCACTAAGCTTCACAAATCCAGTGTGTTTAGTTATCAAACAAAAAATTGTCATTTGTGTGACTTGTTTATTTACTGTGAAGTAAAATATCTGGATGAACATCCTAAAAGTGTGGGGATCCCATCCTTTTTGCCAGTGGTAGTATGCATTCTATTGAAACCAGCTCTATGCATCTGTGTTAGGTTTTATTTATGTAGAAGGGACTTAAGGAACTGAAAATATTTTCATTGGGTTTTAGGTATAAAGGGAGCTCTAAATTAAATATAGTTTCACCAGGCATTAAGTTTTATTAATACAGAATGGTTTATCCTTTGAAGCTAATACTCTGCTTTGTGCTTTTCGGGTCTGTGTGCCAGAAAATGTCCTTTTATTGCTGAATTTCCTTTTTGGGCTGCCAGATGAATGGCTAAGAAAGAGCTGGCAGCATTTGAAAAGTGACAATGCCTCTACAAATGAGCTGAATGGCTAAGGCACAGTAAACATTGTATAGTAGTGTAGAATCTTTTATAGATTTATAGAGGTTTATTTTATTTATTCTTGCATTTTACACTTTTACAAGTAATGCAGAGCAAAAATCCCTCTAACCTCAGTGCTTGTAATAATGGAGCTCAGCTTAAAATGGCTTGCTACTAACAAGCTACATGCCTAATAATTAGTTTGCCCAATAATTGCACAGGCATTTAGATATACATTGTTATTAGTTTTGTGCTCTATGGAAAATTCTGGAGGGAGTTCATGCGCTCCTTGTTCATGCACATTTCTTAGCCACGTACACAGTGTCCTGTTAATATTAACCTACAGATTTGCTTAGTGTGGGTATTTTTAGCGTTTTAACCTCCATGGACCTTAATGTCCTATTTATAGGCCCTTTTAATGTGTTAACCCTTCACTGCTTGTCATTTCATGTTATCATTAAAGAGTACATGGGAGGGGAAAAAAACAGTGTAGCTCGTTAGTAAAGGAAATGAAAATAGTGTCAATGCAGTGATCCTCTCTCTTATTGATTTTTATAGTTGATGGAAGTTTTCTGTGATGATTTAACGCTGTCCTTAAATCATAATATGCTATTTTAAGGGTTTGCCCTGACGTAGAATTTTCTTGAGTGACATCTTCAGAAGGTCAAAATCAGTGTTGTATACCTCATATTGTTATCTGAACATAGAATACGAGGCCAGGTGGTGCCTTCTTGCTAAATGACCTTGTCTGAGGGATGGAGGCCAGTAAGAATCCCCCCACCCCCTTTTTTGTTAACCTGTTTTATGTGTAGGGTTTTGGATAATCAGTGGTAACCACTGTAACCAATTTATACAATGACATGGAGCTGCAGTAATGTTTGGAATGAGTGCTTTAGCATACAATGACATACATTAGCAGCAAACACTGGAAACGGGGAAATTCACTTCCATAAGTCTTTTTAAAATAATTGATTTATCATAGGTTTTATCACAAAGGTAAGATCATGAAAATATATATAAATTTTTGATTTAAAACCCAACTACTACATGGCTGGGTGTACAAAATCTTCCAAAATATCTTCTCTATCTTGTTTTTCCATCAAAGATCATTAGTTGGTAATCTGCCACAGTTCACCAGGCTCATGTTTTGGCCTGCTGAGTCCAGATTTGAACCCTGGGCATTTTATGCAAACTCTGGTTGTTCCACTGAATGATCATTGCAAACTAGGGATATGCAATATTGACAAAACAACACCTGGATTTAACTAAGCAAATAGTTTAATAAAGAGCCTCCCATCAGATAATTACTGCATTGGTGATTGTTTCAGCTGGCGGCAAGTTATTTAACCCTAACAGATGCAGTGAGTAGCTTCTCATTTGTTTAACAATCATATCAAAAGACACATCCTGTGTTTAATGGTATCATCAATACAAGATCTTGGGGAAAAATGAATGCAACTCTGGACAGAACTGCTTCTGCAATGTCACAACATTTATTTCTGTCCAGAGTTGCATTCATTTTTCCCCAAGATCTTGTATTGATGATGGGAGATTTGTTCCACTGCACAAAGTCTTCTGCAGCACATCCCAAAGATTCTCAATGGGGTTCAGGTCTGGACTGTGGTGGCCAATCCATGTGTGAAAATGATGGCTCATGCTCTCTGAACCACTCTTTCACTATTTGACTCTTCTGAAACAGACGAGCATCTTTTCCACGACCACAAGATGTCTTTCGACATGGTTGTTTAACAAATGAGAAGCTACTCACTGCATCAGTTAGGGTTCAGAAACTTGCCGCCAGCTGAAACATAATCACCAATGCAGTAATTATCTGATGGGAGGCTTTTTTTTTTAACTTTTTGCTTAGTTAAATCCAGGTGGTGACCTTTTTTTTTTTTGGCCAGGTAGTGTATATCTTGATATATTGGGATTTAGTCAATAATGGTAATTACACGACACTTTGGATCCTTCAAAAATGTTTGTAAATGTCTTATGTTGTACTAGCTTGCTCTTGTTAATAGGACATGAATTGTTGCTTATTAATGACATCAATGGAAATTTTTTTTTTAGTTTTAAAATTTTTTTTTACAGCATTTAGCAGACGCCCTTATCCAGAGCGACTTACAATTGGTACAATCTTACAATCCAAGCAATTGTGGGTTAAGGGCCTTGCTCAAGGACCCAACAGTGGTAGCTTGGCAGAGGTGGGATTTGAACCCTGGACCTTCTGGTCCATAGTCCAGAACACTGAAGGAATTAAATGTAAGGAAAACTGGTCGTATTTTTACCTAAAACTGACACATTCAAGTTAAAACTGTAGCACATAATCTGCAGAAAAATTTACATTTACCCACAACAATAGATTTATGGTTAAGTAGAACATCCAGGCTTTGCTGGTACTTCACATTGCATTTCATCAACAAAGTTTGTCATAATCCTCATATTCTGCATGATGGTTACTTTGCAGATGGTGAAATAATTTTGTTTTTTGAGCAGTCTTTAATGGTAACCAATTTTCTACATAGTTTGCAGATTGCTGTCTTTTTGAACAACATCCATCTTTTCAAAGCCAAACAACATCCATGCAAGTGAGCATGAGTGAGCAATTAAATCTAACCACTGTGAGGCTGGTGGTGTCTGTATTTTGTCTCCAGTTGTTCACTCATTTTTAACTTCAGTCGTGCTATTAGGTAGAATGCTACATGGTTTGTGCTGCATGTACTCTGCGCATGTGCAGTAGTGTATGCTACCCTGTGGGACTGTGGTGGCCTAGCGGTTAAGGTACTAGACTAAGGACCAAAAGGTCCAGGGTTCAAATCCCACCTCTGCCAAGCTGCCACTGTTGGGTCCTTGAGCAAGGCCCTTAACCCACAATTGCTTGGATTGTAAGACTATGAGTTGTGAGTCGCTCTGGATACATGACGGTGAACATGAGAACTCTTAAGGCATGTTTTTCACATTTTTGTTTTGTGAGTGAGTGACATGCACTATAATATCATTAAAACAACAATTCAGATATGATCATAGATTATACACATCACACACTCCTAATACAAACAGTTGGTGAGTAGTTGAAAAATGCTTCATAGTTAGTTTGTCTTTAATATCAGACCAAATATTCTCTATAGGGTTCAATTCTGGACACTGCCACATTAGTGTATGTGATACACATGTAATTACCAAACCTACATGCATATAGATGAAGAACGTATTTTAACCTAATTTAGTTTCCTTTTTCAACAGGGAGGCTGCAGATACGAATCTGAGGTTATGCCTTATCTGCGTAAGGAAGATGTTGTTGGTTGCAAGGAGGATGGCTCACTGGCGAAATCACGTGTGGAAAAGCTATTCGAAGAAAGAGATCTACATCCAAATTTGTTGATCAAGATGCCAGCACGTCCACCACAAGAAACCATTTAGATAACTTGAACCCAAGCATCATCACCTTCTTGGACTCTGGTAACAGACAGAGTCCTTTCTCTGAGGCTGCCTTTGAGTCGATGATGTTTTGTGTTAATTTGCTTTAAATGAGCACTCTGAGATACATCCTATTACAAGAGACAGTCCACAGGCTCCCTTGCAGACAGAAGCCCTAAACTCTGATACTTGTCTCCAGGAGGAATGCTCAGGTCTTGAGGAAATGTTTTATCTACCTAAATGGGATGTCTATCCAAAACAGCACCATTTTAAGAAATCTGAAGCAAATCTGAGAATGATTCTGTCCAATGTCAGAAATCTCCTGTCTACATCCCCACCAGAGTGCTTTGAACATTGTTTATTAGAGAGTGAAAATGCTCCGTCTAATGAATTAAGGGAGATCATCAGTAGAAGGGTGGAAGGCCCAGTGGAAGGGGTTGGTCAATTCCAGGTTAGTTTTAACCTTGAAGAAGATGAGAATTCATCAGACTGTGAATCTTTAAATGGTAGCACACCTAATCCTCAGGAAATTCATCTTCAACCTGAAGTGTTGCCTGAGAATGCAGGTCCATCCAGTAATGCTGAGAGCCCCAGCTGGGATGATGTATTTGATGACGGTCTGGATGTCATGGCAGACGAGAGGGTTGCCCTGCCTCAGGAAACTAAAAATCAGTTTGCTGACTTAGATGAGAGTGTTGACCTGTTTGGAAATGATGAGGCTTTCTTTCAAATATCATTACCTGACATTGCAACTCCAAACAAAGTCACCAAACAAGCAGCCAGCTTCAGACTGGATGCCGAGGAGACGGAACGGGTCACACTCAGTGTACTAGATGCATCAAATAGTTTTAATGCTTCAAGATCTTCCAAGACCTTAAAGACAATCGGACAGAAAACACCACCTGAAAAGAATGCCCCGAGATTTAATTATTCTCAGGACATTTTTTCTGTGAACTTTGATCTTGGTGTTTCCTTCGACTCTGAGGAGGAGGAAAGCGCAGAACCAGCATCTGACATGAACACAAGACCAGCAGCTGAGAGGGAGCAGACGTTTACCCCACTTACCACGCACAAACCCAGCGAACCTTCAAGCAGCATTAATCTTGGACAAGTATCAACTCCCAGTTTTTGTCGAATGAGCAGGAAAACACCTCCTTCATTAATGCCTAAGACCAACCTGTCACCCATAATTACTGTGAAGGACAGTTTGCTAACAAGACCAATTGCTTCTCCTGCGTCTCATGCATTTGTGCCTCCAGGAAGCATACATCCAGAATCCTCTCCAATAACAAGGGATGCTCGAAAACAGCAGCGTGGAACAGGCAATCGATTGTGCAAGCGCTCTCTACTTGAAGCAGGTAAGTGTATTGATCAGGACCCAGGTCAGGCAAAGCATCAAGGTGAAATGTGATGTGTGTTCATGAGGGAAATAGTAATGTGCCTCATTCAACTGATATCAAATATTTCTTGTTTTGGATATCTTTAGATTCCTTCAAAGCTAGCTAATATTTGCAAAGCTCACCGGACAAAAAAATAGTCACCTGTGAAGGAAACGTACCTAATAGTGTGTAATACCTCCACATGCACGAATAACGGGTGCGATTCGAATTTTCCATGAACTGGACGTCTGTATGTAGGCGACATCAATGTTCAGCCACTCTAGCATCAAAGAATTGCGCAGTTCAGCCAGATTTCGTGGATGCCTTCCCAGAATGCCTACTCGTCGTTCCAGGTAGTCTCACAGATTATCAAGAGGATTCACATCTGTGGATTTTGCGGGCCAGTCCAGATGTGTGACTGCTTCTGAATGTTCATCATGCCAGTCAGAAACATTTGCAGCCCTGTGAACGTGAGCATCGTCATCCTGGAAAACGGGGATAGGAATGTTATGTTCCTCTGTAAGATAATGAGCAAAAGGCAAAACCTGGCTGTTTAGCAGCTCAATGTAGTGTCATTTGTGCTTCAATTTACTGTCACCTCAACCAAAGAACCCATTTCTGTGTAATTCATTTACATTACATTACATTTACAGCATTACCTTGCTCAAGGATCCAACAGTGGCAGCTTGGCAGAGGTGGGATTTGAACCCTGGACCTTTTGGTCCATAGTCCACTACCTTAACCGCTAGGCTAGCACAGTCCACTTCCACTTCTAATTCCATTTCCTCCAGCTTGAGTCACATCTTGCACGCAGTCCTCATTGAAGGCTTTTTGAGGTCTTTGATGAACACGACGCCTACCATCATTCACATACAGGCAGACACGAGATTCATCTGACCAGATAATACATTTCCAGTCATGAGCAGTCCAGTTTTCTGTGCCTTTTCACCCACTGTATACGGAAGTGGCTAATGTGACAGAAGTGACTAAAGGCCTCTTGCGTGCCACTCTGCTCCATATGTTCATGGTATGTGGCGCTCTGCTGAGTTTTCTTTCAGAAAGGACCTCCATTGACTTTTAGAAGCAATTCTTGCCTGGAAGCAAATACATTTTTATTAATAAGACATGAAACACACCGGTGGCCCCTGTTCGTCAGTTTTGTCTTTTGACCACAGTTCTGATGAGAACTACCTGTACACTGAGATTTTTGCTACTCCTGGTAGACCCGTATGAACGTACGCTTTGATACACCTGCAGAATCAGGTGCTTCCTTTACACTATGGCCTTTGGCACGCCTAAATGCAATCAGTCCTTTTTGCCAAGGATTTGTGACCCATTTTCCACACAACGAACGAGATGTTCACTGCACTGTACCACCTCTACTCTATCAATGAACCCCGTCACACAGGTATTTATAGCTTGATCATCCTAGTGCAGTGACATCTGCAGGTACCTCAAGTTACTACCACCTTAAACACACAAGGTGACTCCTCTTTAATCTGGGGAGTTTAAGTTGATCCATCTCTTTAGAATGTGGCCAATGGCATGACATGGTTTAGAAAATGTCTTGCCTAATGTTTATTCTCTCCCTTGGTAAAGAAGAGTTTAAAAATATAAAAAATGTCCTTGTGGCTAATTGGCTTAATCATCCACTCATGAAACTGCAGACCTCAAATTTCACATAGATATATTATTTAAAAAACACACAAAAAAGAAAAACTATATAAAAATATGGTTTAATGCATAAAACTGCGCATGACAACTGGTAATAAATAACAAGTTTAAAACAACTGGGAATGTAATGAACCTGTAAGCATGTGCCTTTTTTCTTCACATTACCATAACAGAAACACAATCACAGAAACTGGGCCTAACATTAGGTACTTATTGACTGATTCTGTATTGCGATGCCTAGCGAACTGAAGTATGTTTATTAGTTACTTAAATAGCGAAGCTGCTGAGCAACTTTCTGTCAAATCTTTTAACAGAAGTTGGTTAGTAGTTCAGAGAACTGAAAGGTCAGTATGTGGTCTCTTTAGGAAAAATCTACCTATGGCTACTTGGATAAACTGGTGGACAAACCCAACAATCGAGTATAAGTTTTAATTAATTGGCAATAATTCGTGAATGGGCCTAGAATGCTATGGAGTCAAGTTCGCATGGTTGGGTAAATTAAGCCAATCAAAATTAAAGTATCAAAGCGTGTTTGCCTGTGATCCTCAGGGTGGGTTCTGCAGAAAATAAGCTGAAATCCCCAGTGTTTTACATATATGGATGATCTCTGGTGATTTATGCCATTTATACTAAAACGACCCCAGTACTTTTTTAAATTAATTGACTGCTCTACCAACCACCCTAAACAATTTATTCACTCATTAGTTTTGGTAAAATAATGCACTTTTTTTTTTTTGTGATTTGTTGGGGAGATAATGTTCCATTCATGCAACTTGAAAATATGTGAAAAGCCCTCTGAGCGAGAAACAACATCCAAATCGCAGGACACACCTTCGCCCCTAGCTGGAAACTCACAGACCCGTTTCGTCTATCGTGATTTCCAGAGTGGCTAGTAGTGCCATCTTTTGGCGTTTCATTTGTCTGTGTTCCTTGTGCTTTGTTGGGTTCGAGACATTATAGTTGAGAGTGATGAGGAACCATTCATCAGGAAAAAATGGACATCACGGAAGGTTAAATCCCCTGGCCTCTCCAGAGGTGAGGTGTACTTCAGTCAAAATGTTAGAGCTCAGTGCTTAAACAGAGTCAGTACTGTTTGTCTCCACACCCGTATATTCTCTGTAATTTATAACTATTTAAACTGGTTCACATTCACTTGTTGAGTCTGTTTCATCTGGCTGATCTTCTGTGTTGTTCATAATACTGTCTGTCAGTGCATTTTTGGCTTCTGTCAAACAAAAGTATCAGGTCCATCATACCATCCTCTTAAGTGTAACAGCTTTCCTCTAGACAGGGTCCTAACAGAACAATACAGGGTGGGCCATTTATATGGATACACCTAAATAAAATGGGAAAGGTTGGTGATATCAACTTCCTGTTTGTGGCACACGTCCTGTTTGTGGAGGGGGAAAACTTTTCAAGATGGGTATTGACCATGGCGGCAGTTTTGAAGTCGGCCATTTTGGATCCAACTTTATTATTTCCAATGGGAAGAGGGTCATGTAACACATCAAACTTATTGAGAATTTCACAGGAAAAACAATGGTGTGCTTGGTTTTAACAGAACTTTATTCTTTCATGAGTTATTTACAAGTTTATGACCAGTTATAAAATGTGTTCAAAGTGTGCCCCTTGTGTTGGATTGTCAGCAACCCTCTTCTCTCTCCCCTCTTTGCCACACTGATTAGCAACATAAACACCGCAGAAGAATGCTAGCACTAGGCTTCCAGTATCCGTTGTTTCAGATGCTGCACATCTCGTATCTTCACAGCATAGACAATTGCCTTCAGATGACCCCAAAGATAAAAGTCTAAGGGGGTCAGATCGGGAGAGCATTTCTTCTGCGGTGTTGCTATCAGTGTCTCAAGAGTGGGAGAAGAGGGTTCCATTGACAATCCAACACAATGGGCAGCACTTTGAACACATTTTATAAGCTCATGAAAGAATAAAGTTCCGTTAAAACCAAGCACACCATTGTTTTCCTTGTGAAATTCTCAATAAGTTTGATGTGTTACATGACCCTCTTCCCATTGGAAATAATAAAGTTGGATCCAAAATGGCCGACTTCAAAATGGCCGCCATCATCTACACCCATCTTGAAAAGTTTTCCCTCCCATATACTAAGTTGCCACAAACAGGAAGTTGATATCACCAACCATTCCCATTTTATTTAGGTGTATCCATATAAATGCCCCACCCTGTACTGTGTTTGTAGCGCTATCTCTGGTGCATTTACATATCCTTTTTCTTGTAAAAATACTCTTTATTTTCCATTACTGTAGCATAAAAAAATTGTGATTGTGGTAATGTCCATTGTGTTCAAAGACATGTTTCACAGAATGTTGTTACGATGCATACATTTATTTAGTTGGTCCTCTTTTTGAATTGCATTTGTTATGCTGCTAACTCCATGCTGTATGGTAATCTCACCGGCTGACTGATTAGCTTGACTGTGTTATTTCTTTAGCAATCAAAAATCAGTGATGTTGAGTCTCCTATCCAAGTGCCGAGAAAGCGTACCTCTAAGCTAACTATGGTACGTACTTTTCTCTTCATAGACAAATCTCCTAGTTGTGTATGCTTCATTTGTAGCCGTTTGTAACATTTTGCTGTGTATGCTTTGTTTTTTAGTTGGAGGAGAGTGATGAGGAGGCTGTGTCAGATGATGACTTCCAGCAGGTCTCCTTTTGTCGTCCCAGAGTGCCTCAGCCTTGTAAACATTCAGATCCTCAAGTGAAATCAAAGGTAACGTCAGATAGCCTATTACCATATTAAACACTATATTTTTATAATTTATATGTTTATGACACTATATGTGTTTATCCCAAGGTATTCTATCATGTTTTTTTTTTTAAATAAAATATGGAGGAAAAAATTCACTCACATTGATCCTTTGACTCTTTCTCCGTCTGTTTTTCTGCTTCTCTAGAAGAAAGGGCGCAGAGTTGGAAGGCAATATCTGGATGAAGAGGCAGAGCTGTCTGAAGAAGGTGGCTCTGTATCATCTGATGAATGTGAAGAAGAACTGGACCAGTCTTTGGAAGGCTTTGTTGTGAACCACTCCCAGCTCTCTCAGGGTCTTAATGGTAAGGGGAATATACAATAGTCTGCAAGATAAAAATCAGAATTTTTTTTTTGTGACAATTCTAACAAATTTATTTAATTTTTTAACTTCTTCATTCATATAGTTGGGACTTTGATGCTTTGGTGAAAATCAAGTCTGTCATATTTACACCACATACTGACATACAGTGGGGCAAAAAAAGTATTTAGTCAGCCACTGATTGTGCAGGTTCTCCTACTTAGAAAGATGAGAGAGGTCTGTAATTTTCATCATAGGTACACTTCTACTATGAGAGACAAAATGGAAAAAAAATCCAGTAAATCACATTGTAGGATTTTTAAAAAATTTAATTGTAAATCATGGTAGAAAAAGTATTTGGTCACCCACAAACAAGCAAGATGTCTGGCTTTCACAGACCTGTAACAACTTCTTTAGGAAGCTATTCTGTCCTCCACTCATTACCTGTATTAATGACACCTGTTTGACCTCGTTATCTGTATAAAAGACACCTGTCCACAGCCTCAAACAGTCAGACTTCAAACTCAACCACGGCCAAAATCAAAGAGCTGTTGAAGGACACCAGGAAGAAAATTGTAGACCTGCACCAGGCTGGGAAGAGTGAATCTACAATAGGCAAGCAGGTTGGAGTGAATAAATCAACTGTGGGAGCAATTGTAAGAAAATGGAAGACGTACAAGACCATTGATAATCTCCCTCGATCTGGGGCTCCACGCAAGATCTCATCCCATGGGGTCAATATGATCATGAGAACGGTGAGCAAAGATCCCAGAACTACAACATGGGGGGACCTGATGAATTGACCTGCGAGAGCTGGACCAAAAGTAACAAAGCTACCATCTACACACTACACCAAGAGGGACTCCTGCGTGCCAGGCTTGTCCCCCTGCTTAAGCCAGTACAGTCCAGTCCCATCTTAAGTTTGCCAGAGAGCATATGGATTATTCTAAGAGTATTTTGGAGAATAATCATGTGGTCAGATGAACCAATAATAGAGCTTTTTGGTAAAAACTCAAGCTCGTCGTGTTTGGGAGGAAGAAGAATGCTGAATTGGCATCCCAAAAACACCATACCTACTTGACATGGGAGTAGAAACATCATGCCTTTTGGGGCTGTTTTTCTGCCAAGGGACAGGACGACTGACTCCGTGTTAAGAGAAGAAGAATTGGACCATGTACATGAGATTTTCAGCCAAAACCGTCCTTCCATCAGTGCGAGCTGGAAAGTGGAACCGGTGGCTGGGCTTCCACATGACAATGATCCCAAAACGCAAACCGCTCTGGCAATGATGGAGTGGCTCCGTAAAAAGCATTTCAAAAAGTCCTGAGTGGCCTGCCCGTCCCCAGACCTCAACCCCATGACCTCTGTGGAAGGAGTTGAAAGTCTGTGTTGCCCAGCGACAGCCCCAAAACATCACTGCTCTAGAGGAGATCTGCATGGAGGAATGGGCCAAAATACCAGCTACAGTGTGTGCCAACCTGGTGAATACTTACAATAAACGTTTGACCTCTGTCATTGCCAACAAAGGTCATGTTACAAAGTATTGAGTTGAACTTTTGTTATTGACCAAATACTTATTTTCCACCATGATTTACAATTAAATTCTTTCAAAATCCTACAATGTGATTTCCTGGATTTTTTTCTCATTTTGCCTTTCATAGTTGAGGTGTACCTATGATGAAAATTACAGACCTCTCTCATCTTTCTAAGTGCTCCACTGTACTGATGTGATATAATAATAATAAGAGAGAAATAATGAATATATTAATAGGTATAAATAATTGTTTCCCAATTTGCCAGTCTTTCAGAAATGTTTTTTGAACCCTTAGCTCTTGTATGTAAGAATTATTTTTTTAAATGACCATCTGATTTATTGTGCATCTGAAACCATTCCAAAAAAATAGCCTTTGTAAATCTATTGGCATGTGTGCAAAATGAGATGTGTTGTAGGGCTTTAGTGTTTTATTTAGATTATTTCCTTTTACTATTTTTATGAGTAACTATTAGCAACTATAGGAAACATCACCACCTTGTAACAACTTTTGTAAGCTTGCAAACTTCAGCAGTGTGTTTAAAGCAATTTCATTGACAGTTTGTAGTTTCTTCCTCTAAGCTGAGTAAAATTGGTATTCTACCACTACTGTGCTTGATTACAGATGAATCAATCAGTGACATTAAATTTGTGCTATTATTTAAATTAATAAATAGATGACGTATCCAAATTTTCTAAAATTCTTATTTGCAAACACATTTTATGATAGAAAAATAATTAATTTAACGCTTGCATTTTATTCAAATGTTATTAAAATATTTTTTCAATCGATTGTGACCACCCAAATATAAAATGCCAATTTCTTTTAAAACCTTTTTATATGCTTGCAATCAGAAATACGCATTGAAACCCTGAAGTTAGGATTAACTTTTCAGCAGAGCTAGCTCTTGCTTTAAATAAAAAATAAAAAAGGCCTCTGTCAGTTCAATGATACGGCGAATAAACAAAGAAAATGAATGATGTAATAATTTAGAATAGTAGGATATTTGCCATGTCACAGTTATTCAACTCCTATTTGATATTGCTCTCCTACAATCTGCTGCTAGTCTGTTTCACCTGAAGTTGAGATAAAACATGACTCATAACAATAACTCATTGGGAGCTCAAATAACGACCTAACAATACCAAGCACACTTCCAAGTCAGCTAATGCTTGGTTAAAGAACAATCCTGGAATGTTCTGGTGTGGCTTTCTGTCTTCAGATTTAAACCCCATAGAAAGTCTTTGGTGTTATTTAAAGAAAGCCGAAGCAGCACAGGAGCCATCAAACCTCAATGAGCTGGAAGCAGAAGAATAAATGGTAAGAAGAGGATTCTACAAGAGCTCAAGTGTCAGGGGAGGGCACGCAAAATTTTCCACTTTAACCTATGAAATCTGTTGTTCTGATTTTTTTTTTTTATGTTTTTAATACTGCATATAAATGTCCTATATTTTCTGGTTGTATGCTAATAAAGGGCTAAAACAATGCTATATGAAATCTAATGGTGGCCTAAGGCTTTTGCACAGTACTATACATGTCATGTTACTGACTTATTTAGTTTTACTAACAAATTTTACTAGCATATTTAGTTTGCAAGTCAAGTACAGCAAAATAGGGCAGCTTTTAAAGATTTCTACCACCAACACAGTAAAATTATTTATAAAATTTTACAAATAGGACTAGTAATGTATCTGAAGCGTAACATGTCGTATTGGCTCGTTGCTGGATGTGTCGTCTTGACTGAAATGAAGCGTGATTAATAATGTGGCAGTGAATCTTTTGAGTAATGGCTTTCTCCCTCTCAGAGTCTGAGATGCATGGGATTTATCTGAAGTCTGTAAAGAGCCCTGCCATCTCGAGGAAATTCAGACGGGAACATAAGCCCATACACATGAACATCTTCTCACAGGTGAGTAACGTGGAAAAAGAGGGAACATCATTCACTGACTCAAATATACTCACGTGTTAAAAAATGATAGGCCTTATTAAAACTTCTAAAAATGATCGTATTGCTCATAATTTGTAAGCAAATACAAGCCATGTGCACTTTACAAATACTTGTAATGTTATGTGGACAGTTACTATTGACTGTTAAGGTCTAAAGTAGATAAGAAGCACTTAGCCTTATGCATGCAGGTCCCTGAGCAGGATGAGACGTATGAAGAGGACAGTTTTGTAGTCAGTGGCAGTGAAGTGGAGGAAGACTGTGGTAGTGCTACTGATGATGGAGAGGTGACTGGAGTGGAGATGATCCCTGAAGACTCGTACATAGATGGGAGAAGACGCTATGCTACACGGCGTAGAGTTCAGCTCAGGGAGAATAGGACTGCTGGAAAGACGAGAGCCCTCCAGCCGAAGAAAGCCAAACGCTCCAGGATCATCCGGGTGCAGGACTCGAGTGAGGAAGAGGAGGAAAATGAGAAAAGGAGGAAGACGCACCATGTGGAGGAGAGACCTGTTTCAGGGGGACGATCTGACATAGATGAGGCTTTGTATAAGCAGCATTTGCTCAATACTGGAGCTCCAGTAGAAGTTGGAGAGCAAAGCAAAAAGCCAGGTGTGCCTCAGCAAGAGGAGAGGAACAGACAGCGGTACAATAACCAGGCTCTGCTGTCCGATGAGCTGGACTTTAAAGAACCTCTGCCAGCTGGAAAACCACAGGTACGATTTACAGCAGTGTCTGAAAGCTTCGAAGATATTTTGAAGGGTCTGAGATTAGGGTTGTGCATTTATCGTTTTTTAAATCATCAAAATATCCTAATTTTTATTTCATATTTTAGACCCAGAACAGGCCATTATAAACCAAACAAATTGTAAATTGTAGAATAATATATTACCAAAGAGCAAGAAGCTAATAGAAATGGTCTAGTAACTCTCTAAATATTTAGGTAGATCTACAGTGGTACTTGAATGTTTGGGACCGCTTTAGAATTTTCTATATTTGTGCATAAACATGACCTAAAACATGATCAGATCTTCACACAAAACCAAAAGAAGGTATAGAGAGCCCAGTTAAACAAATGAGGCAAAAATATTATACTTGGTAGTTTTTATTGAAGGGAAATGACCCAGTTTTACTTATCTTTTGCTTTCAGTATATGGTGTAACCGCTTTGTTTCTTAGTAACAGCAAATAAAGTTTCCATAACTGTTGATCAGGCTTGCACATTGATTTGTAGGAATTGTAGCCCATTCCTCTGATGTTGGTGAGTGAACTTTCACATGAACTTCTTCCACAGCATTTCTATTAGATTAAGGTCAGGATTTTGACTTGGCTGTACCAGAACATTAACTTTTAGTCTTCTTTAGCCATTTTTGGAAGAATGACACGTGCGCTTAGTGTTATCTTGCTGCTTAACCTACTTTCTTTTGAGATTCAGTTCAAGGACAGATATCCTGACATTTTCCATTAGAGTTTAATGGAATAATTCAGAATTTGGCAGCTTGTCCTGGTCTAGATGCAGCAACATGGGTGAAAGCCACAGTAATACCACTACCATGTTTTACAGATGGCACAAGGTTCTTGTCCTGGAATGCAGTGTGTTTCTTTCTCCAGATATAATGTGTCTCATTTAAACTATTACACTATTAAACTATTACTTGTTGGCCAACCGAGTAACAATGGTAGTGTAATTCCTCAGTTTGTACAGAATCTGTCTGACTGTGGATTGGTAGAGTGCAAACTTTTTAGAGCTGGTTTTGTAACATTTCCTAGCGGCTGAGCATCAATTAATCTTTTCAGAGGTTCTCAGGTTTTTTATTTATGCACTGATAGACTTCCACAGACATGCTTTGAAGATCGGACTGTTTAAATACAATAATGTGCCCAATGTCATCCCACTGATCGAAAACACTTG
>JAJAGP010006913.1:0-17190 GCA_025084515.1 Ancistrus triradiatus | reverse complement strand
TGGACGCTTTGTACTTCAGCCTGACGGCACACTAAAGCAACCGGCTCATTATTCTGTTTGTAGCTGGGTTTGTAGCAAAAACAATCACATCCGTCTAGTCTACAGCAGACCGTGTGGTAATCAGTTATTAATCATGAGAACCACAAAGCAAAAACGTGTGCATGAGTCAATACAATGGGGTCACGAGGGAAGCCCAAAATCATGCACATGCACTGGCCTGCTTAACTGATGTGTGTTTTGAATCCATACACACCTTCAGCACCGCCTTAATTCTACATGTCCTAGATTCAACAAGGTGCTGGAAACATTCCTCAGAGGCTTCGGACCATACTGACACGCTGCACTCACGGATTTGATTTCAGTTTACTGACCACTCCACCAAGATGCATCTACAACCACTTTACAGGAATGTGTGTGCACACGATGCCTCGGGGTTAAATGGAATTATCTTTGCATCGCTGCCATGACGGAGATCATTTGGTGTATTTAGGATTAGTGCTGCCTTTAGTTATGGTTGATGGATTAAGCAGACTTTATCACTTATTGATCACACTGCTGTGGAGGCCAGATAATGTAATGAGTAGGGCCGTGTGCGCACACACACACACACACACACACACACACACACACACACACACACACACACACACACGTATAATGTGTGAAACTGGATTTCGATAGAAAAATGATTAAAGCAACATTTGGCTCCGAGTCTCAACAAGAACATGACCATTTACAATTACAGTCCCAAGGTCCAAAGACATGCATGTTATGGTTAACCCTGTCTATGGTTGTTCCTGCCTTGCACCCTGTGCCTCCGGCTAGGCATCAGCTTTCCCGTGACCCTGACCAAGGATTAAGCAGTTAGGAAAATGAGTGAATGAATGAAAAACTATTTCGTTTACATTCACATCTTATAGCAGACACCCTTATGCAGAGTGACTTACAATTGATACAATCTTATTCACGTAGGTGTTTGAACCCTAGACCTTCTGGTCCATAGTCCAGTACCTTCACCGCTAGGCCACCACAGTCCCCACCATGTCTTTTGTTTATTTAGGTTTATTTTAACACTGTCACATATATGACTGTGGGAGAAAATCAGAGCCCCTGGACTAAACCCACAAAGACATAGGGAGAACATGCAAACTCCACACAGAAAGGACCCAGGTCGTCTGACCTTTGATTGAACCAGGACCTCGTTGCTGGGAAGCGATGGTGACACCCACCAAGCCACTGTGCCACTTGTTTAGTTCAGAAATCTTTACATTATTATCAAATGTCATGCAGCTAAAACTGTAATTAAATTAAAACAATACTGAAATGTGAAATGAAGGATTCCTGTTACAATACTTTTTTTTTTTTTTTTTTTTTAAAGGAATGATACTGGTTAGTATTCAGTACTGAGCCGATAACCAGTTACCCCGATTTACGTTCTCTAAAATGGGTTAGAGAAAAGCTTTGGGAGTTTTACCATCAATACACTGACAGGGCTCATTATAGTAAACTGATTGTAAAGCTCTTGTAAGGTAACGACATGACTTTGTTTCTTAAAAAAAACACTTTTTTTTAGTTCTCAGAATTTGTGAGCAGCCGAAATTAAAGTTGCTGGAACCAACACTGTATTGATTAGTTGAATGCAGGGACTATAGCATAACACGGCTGCCTAAAAATCCTATTTATACTCTCTCCCTCTCTCTCTCCTCTCCCTCACACACACACAGAAACTTTTTAACCCTAGCTTTATGGGGACGTTCCACTGACGTAAGGATTCCTGGAGCTAAATAACGCTATACCTACACCTATCCCTAACGCTAACCTTATCCTCAGTAACCTAAAGCAAACCGTTTGGCTCTTGATTCTTTAAATAAAAGTTGTTTTCCTCTTGGAGACCCAACATGTCCCCACAATGTCAAAAATGTCAGATCTTTCCATCCTTGTGGGGGCATTCAGTCCCTAAAACCTACTATAAACACGGTGTACACACACACACACACACACACACACACACACACAGACACAGACACACACAGACACACACAGACACTCCACTGATGAATGGGGATCTTGAGCAGAAACAAGTTCGAGCTTCACTTTCTGAGTTTATTTTCCCAATTTTTCATCTGTGCAATCGGAGTGTGTGCCGAAGCGCTAACGACAGAGCGGGCAGCGAGGGGTGCTGATGTGTATTGGGTCTGACAAGTCCGAGGCTCGGCGCTGAGTGTGTGTGACACCTCGGCGTGACCGTGTGCTTAATGGATGAGAAGCTGCAGGAAGTTTCTTCCAGTTCAAGAGAAAGGACCATAATGACACAGACGTCCCTGAGAGCACAGGGCCTGGAAACTAAACTCTGCAGTCCGTGAAGTCCGTGCCAAGTCGCGCATACAGTGTACAGATTAAGTCCTCTTTGCCTTTAGTCCCAGGGAGCCAAGTGTGCCCTGGCATGTGCCTGTTAATAGGAATGAACACGAGTGGTAGAGCAAGAAAGTATTTTTAATATGGAGTCAGAGTTTTAACAGCAGTCTGGTTATGGTACAGAAACTCCCATGGTTACTACTGCTACATGTTTCATTATGTTCTGTGTGGGTAAGAGCTCTGCAGTGAAGGAGGTGTGGAACCTAGGCCTGGCACAGTCAGAGGTGTGGCCTTTGTAAGAATTAAGGGCTTTACATTTACATCTACAGCATTTAGCAGATGCCCTTTATCCAGAGCGACTTACAATTGGTACAGTCTTACAATCCAAGCAATTGTGGGTTAAGGGCCTTGCTCAAGGACCCAACAGTGGCAGCTTGGCAGAGGTGGGATTTGAACCCTGGACCTTCTGGTCCATAGTCCAGCACTATACCCGCTAGGCTACCACAGTCCCACAGATAGCTGTTCACATAGAGTCGGAGTTATTAGAGACGAAAAAACAAGTTTTGAAAAGAACATGCGTATATCAATTCAGTCCTTCACGAGTCCGAAACTGACGGACTGCGCTACTGCATAAAATCTTTAAATCGGAGCCTGTTCTAATTCCTGCATTAAACCAGGCTGACCAATCAGAGCTCGGTTGCCGGGCAGAACAGATTTTCACACACAGCGCCATCCCTAGGGTGTACAGAGCCGGCTCTCCGGTGACCCAGATCAGCATTAAGTGGATAAGAAAGTGTATGAATTAAATTCTAAACTCAGACTTCGGTCCCTGCTGAGCGTGTTCGTGTTCTACCGGATTCCCATCGTGCAGTCGGCATGCTGCAAAACAGGCAGTACCTGTTCTCCATAACAACTTTCAGACCTGTGGTCACGTTTGATTACATTGACTGTAGCTCAGCACGATCCCCCCGCCTCTCCCAGAAATCAATCGGCATATGCCGACGCGCCGCCGCGCCGCCTGGGATCGGCTTAAACCGTACACGCGCTCCACAAACGCAGGTGGACGCCGCACCCCAAACCTCATCAGACTAGCAGGCCATCCATCATACTTTCACAGCGCATCACCCACACTGGCACGCTCACATCCGCCTGCACTGGATCTGTCAGGATGATGGAGCGGCTCACGCGGCTCCCGGCAAACAGGACCGAGACACAAAAGTCAATAAAGAGTCTTTTGGGACGATTAATAACTCGTGTGACTTCTAAAGTCCCCTTCAGTGCCTGCTTTACAGGGAGCCGGAAAGTCGCGGGCCGTAACAGGTCACGCCGTTCCTGCCGACTGTTAGAGGAACACTTCATTCCACGACGCTAAAGACGACATTAACCAGAGCCAGCCGGATAACGCTAATGGATGCCATGTAACCGGTGGCCATTAAAGGTACAATTATTCCTCTAATGACTGCAGGTACGGACGGCCTCGCTCTGTCTCTGCACAAGGCTGGTTTGAAGCGAGGTGCAAATGGAGTCTGGGTTTAGAATGGAGGGAAAACATTTTAGAACAGGGAATCTGAATGAGGACACCCACAGAAAAGCACAGACGAGTTCCGGTTCAGCTTTTAACACACTGTTAGAGTGTCCTTAGGATTTGCACCTTGAACAACATGTTAAGTATTAAATTATTTACAAGTAAGTATTGATCTGTTCACCAACGACAGGGGTGTCAATAACTATAATAAATTATAATAAATAAAAATCCGCCAATTAATGCTGCAGATCCACGAGCAGAGGCGGGAATTAAAGAGTTGCATGTGTCATTAGATCATGTTTGACTTGAGACTTTTCTAACTTGGTTGATGTGTTTAGAGACGTTTTTGAGCAAGTTACCACGAGTAACTTGTATTTGTGCCAAACTATAAATGGTGTTTGTAAGTGTATGGACCCGTCCTATTGTAAGTAGTACTCCTTTGTTTGTGTATTCACTCGTTGAGTCGCTGGTTCATCTGGCTGCCCGTCCGTGTTGTTACTAATACTGTCTATTAATGCATTTTAGCCATCCAGCCATTATGAAGCCCAATGTGTCTGACGCCCTCTAGTGGCACAGGGACACCCAGTGTCGAATCAGATCACACTTCTGTCTGGGTGCTTTCTTTTTTTCGTTATTGAGTGTATTTTCACTCTTTTTAAACACTGAGGACTGTTGTAATTAATGTGTTTTAATACAAAGAACCTTTTATAAAAGTTTTTGGCCTCAGAAGAAAAAGTGCTCTATAAATAAGACTAGCCGGATTTGTTTAGCGATGTGTACTCTGTATTAGCATGATGCATTACAAACACTCACTGACTCCAACGAAGCAGCAAGTAAATTAATAAACGCAAACAAAGAAAAAAAAAAAAATCCGTACATGAAAATGCTAACCTTCCAGAGTTATCAGGGCCATCTGAGCATGCTGGCTGATGGAGCTTCAACATTTGCTCAAACATCACAAAGTACGCTCACTGATGAGCTAGGGAAACGACGGCAGAGGTGGATATTTTTTGCCTCTAGTCAGCATTCGGTTCTTCTCTGTCGGGCTAATTAATTACGCCTACTCAACAGTTCAATCTGGGTTTCAGACGGTGCATCTGCTGAAGACGTCAATGAAGAAAAGGGACTTGGAAGGAACGTAGGCAGGCTAAGTAGGGCAAGAAATGGTAAATAGCAGACAGTTTGCAGATGGAAGATACCCAGATCAGCTTCCAGCACATTATCTCTCCTTCCCCAGTAATCAGCAGAGCAAACTAATCCAGGACGTCTTAATAAGGACGCACAGACCATCTTATCGGTTAGAAACGCTGCACCTGGATAATCCACATCGATCCAGTTCCTCAGTTCAGCCCAAACCCTATTTATCACCATTTATTCAGAGTCCAGGATGTCTTTGGATCTACATTCATTTCTATTACAGGTGTTGTTCGTACATTACCATAAGTCACGTAGTAGATTAGATACTTTGTGCAGGGTTTTCTGTTAAACAATAATATTAATCAAAACACAAAATGAAAACATTTAGTTTTTAACTAAAAGTATGTGACCCTTTGCTTTCAGTATCTGGTGTGACCCCCCCTGTGCAGCAATAACTGCAGCTAAACGTTTCCTGTAGCTGTTGATCAGTCCTGCACACCGGCTTGGAGGAATTTTAGCCCATTCCTCCGTACAGAACAGCTTCAGCTCTGGGATGTTGGTGGGTTTCCTCACATTAGCTGCTCGCTTCAGGTCCTCTTTTTCACTTCAGGTCCTTCCACAACATTTCCATTGGATTAAGGTCAGACTTTGACTTGGCCATTTCAAAACATGAACTTTATTTCTTCTGTAACCATTCTTTTGGTAGAACGACTTTGTGTGCTTAGGGTCGTTGGTCTTGCTGCATGACATGACCCACCTTCTCTTGAGATTCAGTTCATGGACAGATTGTCCTGACATTTTCCTTTGAGATTCTCTGAATATCCCATTCAGAATTCATTGTTCCACAATGATGGCAAGCTGTCCTGGCCCAGATGCAGCAAAACAGGCCCAAACCATGATATACTACCACCACCATGTTTCACAGATGGGATAAGGTTCTTATGCTGGAATGCAGTGTTATCCTTTTTCTCCAAACAGAACGCGCTTTGTCTTTTAAATTTAAATAAACCTAAAAGTTATATTTTTTGTTCTCCATCCGTCCACAAAACATTCTTCCAATAACCTTCTGGCTCGTCCACGTGATCTTTAGCAAACTGCAGACGAGCAGCAATGTTCTTTTTGGAGAGCATAGTGGCTTTCCTTTCCTTGGCAGCCCTGCCATGCAACACCATTGTTGTTCAGTGTTCTTCTGATGGTGGACCTCTCGTGAACTTAACATTAGCCAATGTGAGATTTATCCTACTTTTCAAGGACCCTTGTGTGAAAAATCTGATGATGGTTTAGGTCATACGTAGGCAAAAATCTAGAAAAATTCTAAAGGGTTACACAACTTAAGCACCACTGTAATTCTTTCAGACCTGAAGGACAAACAAACACAAACAGCCCAGATTTCCTCGGTACTTGGCAGTCAAACTTTTGTTGCTGCTACAAGAAATACAAGCGGCAATCATCACTACAATCACTTCTATCTGTACTCATGCACAATGCTGTACGAAAGCAACCACAAACGTTTCTCCAGCAACACGCTCCTGTCTAGAAGGAGAACACACTTCGCATTTCTGCAGCAGTCGTGTGACACGTCATCACCATCACAGGAAAACGCTCAAATTGTCTGGCTCCACTTTGAAAGAAAAATGAAGTGCCTCATACATGGAAGGCGAGGAGTTGAACAGGAGCTGCACCTCCAACAAAACATCTAAAGCAGCAGCACGATAACTGAGCTTCTTCAGCGATGTTAGAGTGTTCGAACCTGCTGCCATCTCCAAGCCAGAGAGTGGCATTAGCAAGCACCACTGACAGCGCCAGCACCTTGTTATCACATCCCGTACAGTCAGCCGCAGAGGATAGTGTTCTTTAACCATCCAAAGTTAATGTGGACATTTTTCCAAGAACTTGCCATAACTGATAACCCACACTGGATGTGGAGATTGCTGCAAGCATACATGGTGAGATAAAGGCTACACTTCAACAAATTCAAATGACATAAGAATTTGCTGAACTTAAATGCAACTTTTAAGTTTGAATTAGACAACTGGGTTTTAAACACAAGAGGCATAAAAGTGCTTCTCCACTGCTCTATAAAAGGCTCTCAGAGGCTACTTTTAGGTAGTGTAACCTCTTGGTGAGAGATCATTGACAGTTGAAAACATGCCTCTATGACGCACTCCAAGACTTTTTTTTTTTTTTTCCCACCGCTGCCACAAACACACAGCCATAGATGGTCACCTACTGTACAAGTACATGGGAGTGGACGACCCAAACCCGTGTCTGCTGCATCCCCAGCCACCCTCATCTAGTGCCCAGGTGAGTGCTTGTGTATCTCAAACAATATAGGTTTGGGCAAACCAAAACCAACATGACATAAGCAGTGAGCAATCACCAAAATACCAAACCCTTCCTTGTTTTAGTATTTTTAAAGAAACTATCATCAAACCATTTTGTTTCAGTTTTTTTCCATCAATAAAAATCAAAGAACCAAACTATTTTCTCATCTAGTTTGATATTTTTCCAGTGAAACCAAAAACAAGCCCTTTTCTCAAACCCGTGACATAACCTTTTTTTAAGCATAACCAATAAACTAGTTTCTCTTCTTAGTTTTCACCAAAACCAAAAACCGTATACTCATGTCTCTTCCTGTTTAGTATTTTGTTAAAAGAAGCAAAACCAACATCAACAAACTATTTTCTGCATAACCAAAACAATCAAACCTGGCCTCCTCCTCCTCCTCCCATTTTCCACCTTTTTTTTCAATTCAATGCAACTAAACACAAAATATATCTTTGCTTCTGGTTTGCTATTTGTCACGCACACATCACAAACAAACCATTTTCTTCTCTTTAGGTCTGGTGCCTTTTTTTTGTAGCCATTTTTCGCCCACCAAGAACCAGCACCTTCTCTTCTTGTTTGCTGCCAGTTTCCTTTACACCACTGACACACACCTCACTAACAGCAAAACTGCATTTTCTCTGCTTTGTTTGAAATCATCTTTTCAGCACAATCAGAACATCAAAACTTTTTCTTTTTCTGGTTTCTCTTCTCGTCTGGTAGCAGCCTGGGGTTCACAACAAACCAGGACTAAGAGTTTTTTGATATTTATGTAACTTAACTGGTCAGTTGGGCGGCTTCCATAAATGCGTGACAGAGTGAATGGCCAGGCACCTTTACACACGTGGTGGTGGGACTCCGATACTGCAGGAAGAGTGCCCCAGGGGCGCACCCGCGCACACGGTGCGGCGGGCACGGCGACGTCGGTGCTGACCCAGACCGCGATCCGTCGCGCCATAGGGGGACGGAAGAGAGGAGTACAATCGTTATGCTGCCTCACTCACTGCGCACGGTTGCTGTGAATCATGTCCTTGGGGGGGGGGCTGATCTGTGGACGGATGGGTGGGATTCTAAGAGGAAACATTGTTCTTAGAAAGTCAGCAGAAAGAGAAAAGCACACATTACACACACACACACCAAAATCTAAAACATTAACTCCTGCACAAGAAGTCGCTAATGTCCGGCTCGATAACAAATCATCTAGCCTCTCGTATTCCCAAGCGGAAAGAAGTCCAACCAGGGAAACGTTGTCCATACAAATAAACAAACCTTTAAGCGAAAATGAAAGACTAGAGTAACAACATGTCCTTGCTGCAACAGTGCTTAATTAAGTACTCACAACAGCTTTCAATAAAAAATGAATTACAATGGAATTAAGTTTTGCATTTTTGGCTCAAGCTGCTGGACGAATCATTGTGTATGGCTCATCTTAATTGCAAAACAAGTTGAACAAAAGGCCATTTTGGAAAACGGTAACAAATCAATCTGTTTGTCTATTTGGCCTAAACGCTGTGGATGGATGCCACAAAACACTGAATTAAAAATGCTCTGAACGGATACTGACTCTCAGGAGATCCTGATCCCCGATTCTTTCGCACTCCTTCAAGTACGTACAAACTCACAATCTGATACTTTTTGTCTAAGAGTCAGACCCAGTTCCTTTGTATTTTCTCTCTCCATTGTGTATTTTACTTTCCCTGTTCCAATGGCTTTCAAAGTTTAAAAACAAACTTTCCCCTGTTCCATGGCTGGTCAAAAGCTAATTTTGTTTAACTTTTAACACTGATACCATGAAGACCCAGTAGTTATGGGCTGATTCCTGAAACAGTTTTGCAGACTGCTGTCTTTTTGAGCAACATCAGCCTTTTTCAAAAGCTGAAACACTTCCACGTGAGTGAGGATTAAAAAAAAAAACTTATGACCTAGACTAAAAGGGGTAGTGCAGTTCGTTCATCACTATTTTTAGCAGACACACTTAATCCAGAGGCGACTTAATTGGTACAGTCTTACAATCCAAGCAATTGTGGGTTAAGGATGCTTGCTCAAGGACCCCAACAGTCTTGGCATAGTGGGATTTTTGGAACCCTGGATCCTTCTGATCCATAGTCCCAGTAGCGTAACCACTAGGTTACTTTTAACTTCAGTCTTTTGCACTTTCAGGTCAAGTTACAAGCAATGCTGGCACTGCCGAGGTCGGGATAGCGTTCTCCGCCCGTCTAAAACATTTTCTTCCTAAGAACATCCTCTGCTATTTTTAAACCACTTGTCTGAAGCGAGTGGAGTTCATGTTTTTGTCGAGTTTTGTTTGTGTAGCCAGTTCAAGCTGTTTTCCCCAAGGAAGCTCAGTTTCGTCTCTGATCTCTGGCTCACCATAAACGTAATCCTTTCACTCCTTCAGCAAAAGTGACATTTTCATCATCTAAAAAACATTTCAGCGCATCTCCCATTGCATGCAATTACATCATCTGAAAGCAGTGCCTAAATGTGCTTATTCAATGGCACACACTTTAGGAAAGAACAGTCAATAACATGTAATATGTTTCAAAGTATAAAAAAGGGTCCATTTTCTTCATCATCAATAATGGATTTAATCATGATAAATTCAGCAGGCCATGACGGCAAACATTTCACACGTACACAGCAAACCTCTGAACAAATCCACGTTCTCAGAGAGCTCGCCCCCAAAAATAAACAGGTTTCTGTTTTTTTTTTAGAGTCCAGCCAGACAGAAAAGAAAAGAGGCAATTCCATTTTTCCCCTTCCTTTTTTAGCCATTATCCTCATCCTCCTTCCCTCTTCCCATTTTTATCCATTACTCATCAGGAATGGTCTTGTTATATGACTCAGGATGTTCACAACTTTCAGCATTATGGGATTGATCCCACATCTTGTCTGCAACGGTAATTTAATTTTTTCTCCAGCTTTCAGGAGCATTGTTTGTTTATACAATCATCTGCTTTGTTGAGAGGACATGCAGAATGACGCTGGGGGCTGCACGTGTCCCAATAAAACAGTGGGTTTAATAAAAACGCTCTGCACCAGAGACTGTGCTGTTACGTCCGTCTGCAAACAACTGCTGATTACTGATGTGTCTTCAACCATTTGTTACCATTTTGTTCCAAAATATTGCACTGCCATAAGTATTCAGACACTTTGCTCAGTACTTAGTTGATGCACCTTTGGCAGCGATGACAGCCTCCAGTCTTCTTGGGTAGGATGCCACAAGGTTTGCAGGTGAAGTTTCTCCCATCTGCACACAGGATCTTTGGAGCTCAGCCAGAATAACCATTGGGTTCTTGGTCACCTCTCTTACCAAGGCCCCTCTACCATGGTTACATAGTTTGGTGGGGCAGCCAGGTCTAGAGTCCTAGTTGTTCCAAACTTCTTCCATTTAAGAATTACAGAGGTCACTGTGCTCTTGAGAACTTTCAGTGCAGCAGATCTTTCTCCACACAATCCGGTCTCTGAGCTCTACAGGCAGGTCTTTCCTCCTCATGGCTTTTTTTGCTCTGAGAGACCTTTAGCTGTGAGACCTTATATAGAGAGGTGTGTGCCAATCAAACAGTTTACCACAGGTGGATCTAATCGAGGTGTAGAAACATCTCAAAGATGATCAAGAGAACTGGGAGGAACGCAGAGCGAAATTAAGCGTTTTTAGATTTCCCTTTTCCTTTTATTTTCACTTTCTCCATTGTGGGGAGTGCAGACTGATGTGGGGAGAATTTGATTTTTTTTTTTTCTTATTTTAGCACAAGGCCTCAACATAAAACGAGAAAAAAGTGAAAGGGTCTGGAGACTTTCCGAATTCACCCTGTATGTATGTATTGTTGGCACTTGATCAGTATAGTAGCCCTCTGTAAGCTGTTCTGCACCATTTTTACATCAAATCCTGTAAAAAGTAACGGATTAAACTAATTTTCCAATCTGTTCCATTCTGTGTGTCATTACCTCAACATTTGATAAACTTAAGGATTTCAACCAGCACAGCAGCTCCATTTAATATTAATAAGATCAGCGCTAATAACTTGACACTCAGAGATTTGATATTGGCATTGTATTAGAAGCGAAAATCTGAACCACTGGGTCTCTGGGCCTTTTATTGAGCCTTCACTCACCATTTGTTGCCGTTTTGAAAAGGGCATTGCATCAGACTGCAATGCTTTCTGGGCAATCTCTGCTCCTGACGTCTATAGCGGCGCTGACTTTATCACACAAGCTGAGAAAGTAATGGAAATGCTTTTAAGACGGCGATGGGGACAGCCTCAACCAGAACGGGGAAGAAAAGTCGATAGTACTGGGTTGTAAATAGCAAGGTACGGCGGCCTTTGCTGAGTTGGTGGTGGATGTGAAAGCACACGCTGCCATCTTGTGCAGGAAAATGGCACCACACATCTCCTTCATTGAGCCTTTAGCGCCTTTTATTGTATCAACGCAGCAATCGCTTTTTTTTTATGAGCTGCAAACACAGCAGACAGAACAGCAGCTCTGACTACACTCTGCTTCATATTAGATGTTCATTATCCTCCAGTTAAGGGCTTCTCTCACTGAGTTCATAATCTGCAGTTCAGTACAAACATACAGTGGTGCTTGAAAGTTTGTGAACCCTTTAGAATTTTCTATATTTCTGCATAAATATGACCTAAAACATCATCAGATTTTCACACAAGTCCTAAAAGTAGATAAAGAGAACCCAGTTAAACAAATGAGACAAAAATATTATACTTGGTCATTTATTTATTGAGGAAAATGACCCAATATTTCATATGAGTGAGTGGCAAAAGTATGTGACCCTCTAGGATTAGCAGTTAATTTGAAGGTGAAATTAGAGGCAGGTGTTTCAATCAATGGGATGCCAATCAGGTGTGAGTGGGCAGCCTGTTTTATTTAAAGAACAGGGATCTATCAGAGTCTGCTCTTCACAACACGTTTGTCTGTGTATCATGGCACGAACAAAGGAGATTTCTGAGGGGCTCAAAAACATAATATTATCTACTACTATACATCATGTATAATCGCAAAAATCCACTCGAGGTCGTGCTTTAACGTGAGATACTGGAACGGGTGTGATGGGTTTTAGATCAGAACACCCGTACCAATACCTCACGTTAAAGCACGACCTGGAGTGTATTACTGCGATCATACCACAGTTCCGTTATCGCCATTTATTGTTAGATTTTAAGATAAAGAGAACAGAAACGATTTGTTTATCACGAAATCTGCGAGGTAAAATAGTTCCGTTCTATCGTTCCCCCACGGGAACAGAATGACCAATAACTTTATTATACAGACAATAAACACAAATATATCAATTGGTAAGTTTTAATTTATTTTAAAAAAAGTTTATTTACATTCAGCAAATAAAAAGGGTGGGGTTTATAAGGCAGGCTGTTACTAAGATCCACTGTTCTACCGACTGAAGCAGATCGGAGTGAGATCCCGGTGTTCTAACCAAATCTAGGATCCCGTTTGATTAGTGATTATAAATCTGTATGATGAGGGTCTTAATGTTAATCTGATCAGTCAGAAATGTAAGGGCAGAGCTACAGAGCATCAGCAGCTTCTCTGGGTTAGAGCTGGACTTACAGATAACAGACCTGTCAGAGGAACGAAGCTCCGATCAGCCGCGGATGGGGTTTAATGAAAGAGCCGAGTTTAACTCCAGCAAACGACGTCTTTGTGAGGGATGAAGCTGATTCAGCATTTTTGTTGATGGGACTAAAACTGATCTTCAGTCGAGCTGTGAATCCATTAAGAGCCGGACGTTTGATTTAAAGGACTGACTTTGTTTTTGATTTTTTAGAATTTTCATTTCCTTCTTTTTATTCTTGTATGATGAAAAGAATTGTTAAGCTGGTCTCGGTCCCTCACGGTCTTGGTCTTGACTACAACATTATCTTTAACCCACAATTACAAAGTCTCTAGCCATCTTCAAACAGCAACTAGAGACATTTTCTCTCAGCACTGTAAGATAAAATGTAATTTCATTTAAATTAAAGACCTATGCTATTGTGTGGTAAATGTATTTGTGTACAAAGGATTGAAGGACGTCATGTTTGGTATCTATGGAATCCATATTTCATGGACACCAAGGTGGTCAGACTTGCAGCACTGTACAATGCTTACACAATAACACACAGAACAAACAGTAGCTTTTGACCATGGGACACCATTTGCCTGGACTGATAAAGGCAGCCAGTGTCACTTCTCAGAACTAAGTCACCATCTGAAACAGGACTACCAGAGGTGTGATCGTTCCAAATGGAATGGATTCTGCCACAGTCACCTCAGACAGATAGCACATCGTTTCAGCCGACTGACACCCATGTGTTACCTTAGGACAAAGACTCAGATGTGCAACTTCAAAGGCATCTAAACACTACAAAACTACAGAACTAAAGAGAACTGGGCAGGGAGCTACCAGAGAACTTTCCCAGAGAGCAAACCAGAGGCCAGCACCCTTTACCATCGTGGCTCAATAATCCATTACCTATTCTGTAAGTCAATATTGATTATTTAGGTCTTTTACCTTTTTGTATCTTTATTACCGTTACCAATGTATTTTATAATGAATTTGTTACTGCTTCTTCCCATAATAATCTCGTTAATCCTTTTATAGACAGGTAACGTGTGAGTCATGATACATCTCCTGCAAGCTGTGTAGTTAGACATGAGATATTAAATTAAATTGGAGTCAGATATTAAATCTTATTGGAGTCAGATCATAAAAATAATAAACTCTCCTTCGACGGCATCCTATCCTGAACTGCACTTAGATGTTTATTTTAAAAAGTCTTCTCTTTATGATTGTGTGCTTTTTACCTACATCAAATCCTAACAAGATTACACTTGGATTGTGTTCTTGCTTATTTGTGCTAGCATGAGGTAATGTCTACTAAGAAAAAAACCAAAGCACTTCTGTAAGTCACTCTGGATAAGGGCGTCAGCTAAATGCAGTACATGTAAAATCTGGACACCTTCTCACTCGGAGCCAATCACCAGTAAACGGTCATCATAAAGTGACACTGACAAAGAACTTGAGGAGAAGCACAACCAGTAACAAGATCTACCAGTATGGTAGGAGTCCAACACTGTGGCTTTAACCTTGCTGCACAACGCACTGATGATACAACCACGTCAGTTACAGACATGCACAGAGAATGGTTAATCTCCCAAATAACATCTGGCCAGTGGTGGTTCCTTCATAACAAATGGATACAATGGACTGCAGTAAGGGTTAGTGATATGGTTAAAATCCTCTATGGTGGTATATGTCATTTTACACATCATAATATAGAACTATTGGAAGAAACTGTTGTCATAAATGGTTTAAAAAATAATTTTGGTTCCTCTAGCACATGGAGAACTCCATGGAGTGCTTTACACTCTACGTGTAAGGTAAGCAGCACTGTTCTACCAAAAACTGCAGTATAAACTATTGAGCCAAATCTTTGCCGGTAAACATTTTTCGGCCATCACACAGCAGAGCATCATCATACCGCCCAGCCACAGGCTACAGTCAGTACTTACACCTAGTGTGAATCTATGTTTAAGTGAAGCACCGAGTACAAGTCAGCTTTTCCTAAAAACAACGTTCTACAAGCAGGGTTGTTCTTAACAGATTGTAAAAGGTTTTGGCCCTACCCTCTGGTGGATCTTCACGCAAGTACGGTGGGAGATCATCATCGCTGCTGGGGTCAGTAGGTGGTGAAATGTTCTCCTCTGTTACCTCCATGACTCCAGTCTCTGCACTGGGGCCCTGTATGAACATCAACACACAACACTTAAAGAGGACAACGCAGGCACGATGCTAAACAGAAAGCTGCAGGATTATATGGCCGTGTAATACTGTTGTAAATCCAAAGCGTCACTCATGCTTCCAGGCGTTCATGGATAACATCAGCTTTTTCCACACGTAAGGAATAACAGTCCACATTCGCCTTTTTTACAGAAGGATATAACGATGCAGAACCGTTCTACACGATTGACATGAGTTACATCTCATAAATATTGTATTTTTCAAAACAAACCGTCTAATATGCAAGAGTAGGTAAACGGTAATCGGGCTGTCTCCTAAATCCCTCACAACTCCCCTACATTCGTACACTCCGTATTCCCATAATATAACAGCGTTACGAGCCCTACTTAGTGCACTAAAGTCCAAAACGGACTTCATTTAAGATGCGGCCCGTTGTGTCAATATGGTAACAAGATATCCTTGCGCTACATCCTACAACACACCGCGCCAAATAACACAACGCACACTAACATAAATACACTCTTACTGACTTAAATAAACGCGTTATCATTTAATGCCTCCAGTGGGGAAAAAATATTACGTTTAAACAGCGAACCTCAAACTAATGTCGCAAAAATGCGAACAAAAATACTCGGACTCACCTTCATAACAGAAGCAACAGACAACACCGGGCAGTGACTTTATTTTTCAGCTCGAAGCCAGACCAGAAGTAAGAATTGTGGAATAAAATGTACAACGCGCTGCAAAAATTAAACACAGCTACCTGTGTTTTTCAACCGACTCAAACAGGAAGTGACGTTTGGGATGTTTACGGAATTCGCTGCAGGTTATAAAGGTGCTCCCGTGGTGGCCGATAAGGGGCGCCACAGACAAAACGTTTTCTGTTTATTAAAATAATTACTGTACGATCTGATTGGAACCAAAAATATTTAACAATTATAAAATGTAATGTAATAAAATACTGTTCAGATCTGAAGACGCGAGTGTGAGTGTACAGTGAGAAGAACCTGGACGCCATCTGTGGTAACCATAACAACCGTAGAAGCCTCTGGTAGCGTCCTAGCGATACAATGCGGTTTGGGACACAGCCATTAATTGACCTGTACAATCCTAAGTAATGCAGTTTACAGTTAATTTCACAGCTTCGTTTTGCAAAAAGGGATGAACAGATTAGAGTAGGTAGAGTAACAGATTACCAACAGTTGAATTGCAGAGTAATTGCCCATATATACCTGCTGGAGGTATATATGAGGTATGTATGGGTGATTCTCCAATTAGAGGGACTTTTACGTCCCCAAGTTTTGGGACTGTGGTAGCCTAGTGGGTAAGGTAATGGATTATGTACAACAAGGTCCAGGGTTCAAATCCCATCTCTACCCAGCTGCCATTGTTGGCTCCTTGCTCAAGGAGCCAACAATGGCAGCTGGGTAGAGATGGGATGCCAAAGAAGCAAAGTATTGAGAGTAGAGATGGGATGCCAAAGAAGCAAAGTATTGATGTTTAAACATTTAAGAAAAATGGAAACCATTTACATGGTTTCCATTTTTCTTAAATGTTTAAACATCAATACTTTGCTTCTTTGGCAAGCCCAGATTTTCACATTTTACTGCTCCGATAAAATGATAGAAAGTGATCAGTTTTTGTAAATGTGTTTTTATAATAACTTAAAAAGACACAGTGTGTATATATTTTTTCATATTTGTACAACTTTTGCATTTTTTTGAACCACATAGTAACCTTGGGACTGTGGTAGCCCAATGGTTAAGCTACTGGCTTATAGACCAGAAGGACCAGAGTTCAAATCCCACCTCTGACAAATTCCCTGTGTTGGGTCTCTGAGCAAGTTGTGGGTTTTTTGTGTCTAGTGAGATGAAAAAATGTTAAAATCACAGAAAGTATATGGGTCAAACATAATATTTTTACAAGAAAAATACAGCAGTCCTCCCTTGCCTCGCAAATGGTATGATCCACTTTCACTCTCCTTGAAAAAATGTGGGAATGATAATGTCAAAAATGACAGCTTTTTTGTTAAAAATGGGGCGGTCTCATTGGGTCTGACTAAAGCTCTGATCCTAGAAGTAATACATGCATA
>JAJAGP010006912.1:0-17205 GCA_025084515.1 Ancistrus triradiatus | reverse complement strand
TCCCAGAGCTGAAGCTGTTCTGTATGGAGGAATGGGCTAAAATTCCTCCAAGCCGGTGTGCAGGACTGATCAACAGCTACAGGAAACGTTTAGCTGCAGTTATTGCTGCACAGGGGGGTCACACCAGATACTGAAAGCAAGGGTTCACATACCTTTGCCACTCACTAATATGTAATATTGAATCGTTTTCCTCAATAAATAAATGACCAAGTATAATATTTTTGTCTCATTTGTTTAACTGGGTTCTCTTTATCTAATTTTAGGACTTGTGTGAAAATCTGATGATGTTTTAGGTCATGTTTATGCAGAAATACAGACAATTATAAAGAGTTCACAAACTTTCAAGTACCACTGTATGTACACACAGAAGATCAGCCAGATGAAACAGACACTCAATGTGTGACTGTGAACCAGTGTATATAGTTAGAGGTGACAGAGAATACTTACAATAGGACAGGCACATACACTTACAAATGTCATTTACAGCTTGTTACAAATAAGAAGTGGAATACGAGTATCTTGCCCCAAAACAATTATCTAAACACATCAACCAAGTCTCTAGTTCAAACATGAGCTACAGTGCAATAGAGCACATGACTGGTAAGGTACACACATGAATGTGTACACACACAAACAAACGCCTCATTCTGCATGTGAAACCACAGTGTTGATTGGTTGTTTACATCTGCCACGTCCAGATATAAAAGATATATTTACTATTAGAATTTATTATAATTGTTAAGACCTCGGTCATTAAAGCAAACAGTTGTTGATTGGATAATTGTTAAACAGCACATACCTGTGTGAGATTGTTATGAAAAATATTGTATTTCAGTGGAGAAATATGCAAAACGGTGGTCTCAGACACTTGGCCATTAAAGTATATTCAAAGCTTCACTTAAAGTTAGAAAATCATAATCACTGAGAAACTTTCAAGTAGTTATTTGCACGGTTAATGTATAGGTTACGTTACAATAATACACTCCATGTGATTATATCATGATCATTTAGTGCAAAGCTCAATACAGAAGCTAAAATGAGTTCTGAAATACAGTGTTAGGTTTTAATAAACCAGAATTGTCAACATTGATTCATGATCTGGTGCTGAGCACAGAAAATAGTGGGAAAAGGATTGTGTTGCTGGAGGAAGAAGATTCAAAATAAGATATTACTGTTAGGGTTGGTTGTTTGAGTGGCATCTTAAAGAAGAGTTTAGTTCTTCTGGGAGAAAGAAAAAGAGCTAAATTGGAATCAAGGCAGTGGATGAAGCAGTTGTTTTAGATCATTTAAAGTCTTTATGAAAGTATTTCAAGATGGTGTGAGAAGATCATGGCTGGAGGAGGAGCCAAAATTACTGATATACTCCTGGTAATCAGTGCAGTTTTTGTTACTAAATGGCATTTGAGCAGTTGTTTTTGACTGCCAGTATAACTGATGTAATGATGAAGGGATACCCAAGTGATGGAAGGCCCATTCTCCTCTGCCTGTTGAACTCAAACGTGAACCTGTGGCATATCATTGCATCCTCAGCTAGATGGTCCCTCAGCAGATTATAAGTGAGTGATCTGTTCCTGCATTCCACCAGTAACTGGCGGTGAGCATGTTGGTTGTAGGTCAGGTAACCAAGAACAGTAGCGCAGGCTGTACGTACCTAAGATGTGATTAATACAGGTGTAATGTCAGTGCTCATACTGAACTCAAGGAAGAAAGTTAAACAGATTAATTAATTAATTTGGCTATTTTTCATTAATGCCACTGAGTATATTAGTATCAGGTTTATCTGGTGTACCTCCTCCTCGTCAGAATACAGGTGAGCACACAATGTCTTTATTCCTCCCATAGTGACGACAGCATCTGGAATACCTGCTTTATATCTGGGGTGAACCAGGCTTGACAGGAACTGAGCTGGAACAGCACAAAGCAATGCAACCCACAATATATTCACATATGTCTTGTAGTGTAACTGTTTTATTCACTAAACTTATCAACAATACTTTCTTAGGAAGGATGTTCACACTACACTGATCCGAATCATTAGTACTCACAAAGTACATAACAAAGAACTATTATTTCATTACAATTGTGTATGTTGCAGTCTGGGACGTATTAGTCAGTAAATAGGCAGTTCTCTCACTCAATATGTCAAATACAGGAGAAATGGACAGGCATAAAGACC
This sequence comes from Ancistrus triradiatus, assembly GCA_025084515.1. Taxonomy (NCBI): domain Eukaryota; kingdom Metazoa; phylum Chordata; class Actinopteri; order Siluriformes; family Loricariidae; genus Ancistrus; species Ancistrus triradiatus. Next base: position 15,029 of record JAJAGP010006912.1, on the reverse strand, counting down.
TTAAGAACGCCAAATCAAAAAAGGTTTGGATAGCATGGATAATGCAAAAAACAAAAACAAACAAAAAAGGCAATGTTCCTTACATTTACTTTGACTTTTATTTGATTGCAGACAATATGAACTGAAGATATTTCATGTTTTGTCTGGTCAACTTCATTTTGTTTGTTAATATACATCCATTCCTGCGTTTCAGGCCTGCAACACATTCCAAAAACAAGTTGGGATGAGGGAAAATTAGGACTAGTAATGAGGTAAAAGAAATTATAATATAAATAATGATAAACTAAATAATGACTTGATTTAAAACAGACCAACAAGTGATTGTAATCATGATTTGCTACAAAAGCAGTAACCATGAAAGGCTCAGTCTTTGAGGAGCAAAGATTGGCAGAGGATCTCCATTTTTTCAGCAGATGTGTTAGAGAATTATTGAAATATTTGAAAACAATGTTCCTCAAAAAAAAACGTATTGGACAGGATTTGCACATTTCTTCCTCACAGTGCATAATATCATTAAATGATTCAAGGAACTTGGTGGCATTTAAGTGCGTACAGGGCAAGTGAACATGTCTAAAATGAAGACCCATGATCTCTGATACCTCAGACTGCACTGCATCAAGAACCATCATTCAACAACAGCTGATATACCCAAATGGGCAAGGGGTTACTTTGGCAAACCTTTGACAAGCACTACAGCACAGCGTTACACATGCCACTTAAAATGTGTGCAAAAACAAGCAGTATGTTAACAATGTCCAGAAGTGGCATCGACTTGGGTTCAAAGTCATCTGGGATGGACCAGCATCTATTATGTGCTCTTGAACAAAGACGAAAAGGAGCATCTTGATTCATCAGCAACAAGTCCAAAAGCCAGTCTGTCATGGTATGGAGTTAATGCAGAAAAGTACATTGAGATATTAGAGCAACATATGCTGCCTATAAGACGACATTTTTCCAGGGATGTCCTTGCATTTTTCAGTAAGACAATGCAAAACCACATGCTGCACACATAAAGGCATTTCTGCAGAAGAAGAAACAGGTAGTGGACTGGCTTTCCTTCAGTCCTGACATGCAGAAATGGGTGTTCATTAACAAATTAAACAAAGTTGAGCAGACAAAACATGAAATATGGGTTCATACAGTCTGCAATTAAATAAAAGTAAATGTTAGACACGCTGAATTTTTCAATTAGCATTTTCCATACTGTCTGATTTTTTCTGATTTGGGGATGTACTGAAGAAGGGACAAATCATTATGGGCTTTGATGACTGGGCTGGAGAATCTCTAACATGGCAAGGTTTGTGGGGCACCCCAAGTCAGCAGTTAGCAGAGTACCTACCAACAGTATTGTGATTATGGACAAACCTCAAACCAGCATTCTTGGGTCCCCATGCAGATGTGCAACAGTCAAGTCAAGTCAGATTTATTTAGCACTTTTTACAATGGAGCATTGTCTCAAAGCAACTTTACATTATCTCCTAATATCTACGTCCAATCCCAAATTGAGCAAGCCTAGGGCGACAGTGGCAAGGAAAAACTCCCTAAGCATTATGAGGAAGAAACCTTGGGAGGACCAGAGCCTAGAGCCCAGAGAACAGAGCCTATCCCATGTGGTCTGAACCGACAGAAGGGCTACTGTCACAATCTTTAATGCTGGCTGTGGGAGGAATGTGTCACAGCACAACATAGAGTACAGACCGATCAGAGTGACCAAAACTCCAATACAACAATGTCACACACGTGTACTAATCAAAAATAAGAGTTGAGTACAATGTGCAAGACTGCATCTTAAGAACTGCGCCATAGTTGTAAAAGAGTTTTTAGATTAACCTTGATTTATTCATCACTTACTCGTGGTGTCTGGACTTCATTCAAGTTATAATAAGAGACACATTTTGTGAAAGTACACACAACCATTTCATTAACACACAATGTACATTTCATTTCTTAATTAATCATTGACATCCCCGCATGAGCCCTGTGGATGACTTGTAGGTCTAAGGTAGTCAAATCAGATCTTTTTATATAGCGCTTTTTACAATGGAGCATTGTCTCAAAGCAACTTTACAAGTTTAGATTATCTCCTAATAACTACGTCCAATCCCAAATTGAGCAAGCCTAGGGCGACAGTGGCAAGGAAAAACTCCCTGAGTTATAGGAAGAAACCTTGGGAGGACCAAGACTCAAAAAGGGACCCAACCTCCTTGGGCGGAGGTAGGTTCCCAGTGCTGTTTAGGTGTGCTAGTGAATAAAGGACATGACATGAAATTGTATCGTGAGCATTTCTAATGTACCTGTAATGACTACAGTGGTGGGATTTGGTGACTGTAACAAGTCTACCAGAATTTTGACTCCTCTCGCAATCACCGTCACTTGGTTAAAGCCAGCAATCACTTTGGCTAACACCACTACCTAACGAACAACAAGTAAGGAGAAGTAAAGTTCTAACATTTCATGAACATAGCATTTCATTTCATTTCTTTGAATCAGTTTAAGAATGCAAAATATATTATTATGGTATCACACCATAATTGTCGCAATGGTAGCACCCCTGGTCTGTTTGAGCCAGCATGACCCAAGGAATTCTTAAACTGGAGAACTCTGGCGGGGTCTGTGGTGTGCAAACAGACCATGGGTGCCCTCGGTGTGCCAATGACTACTATAGTACAAAGAGAGAATTGGTTCATGTCTTCTTGCTACCTGAAATGCAGCTTTGGCCTTCTCTGTCTCATCATCCGAGTTCAAAAAGGGTTCGTAGATTGGCAATCTAACTCTTCTACTTTGCCGTATTGCTGCCTGCTCTTCTGGATTATTGTATGCAAATAGGCTGAGTGCAAGGCCTGCCTCCAGACAGATATCCTAGCATATTCAAAACAGTAATATGCATCACTGTACATCAAATAATGATCAAAACTAGCTAACTGAGTTGCTTCCTTGTGATTGGCTGGTAAGATATTTGTTTTAACAAGCATCTGAACAGGTTTACCTAATAAATTGTGTGTTGAATGTATATTAACAGATAGAAAATTCTAACTAAATTAAGGTGTGGATGGAATCTAAAGATAACATGGGAAAAAGGTACAAGTTACTCTGTCTTGGGCTTTCAGCAGCTCCACAATGATGTCATAGGAAAAGTCTTGCTCTTGCCAGAAGGCTTCCTGAATCTCTTCGTTCCCCATCAAGATGCAGGCCAGTGTCTGAGCAGCCTGAACCTGTTTTCATTACAAACATGATCTCATTGTCATGACTGGTATACATTTTTGAGAATTGTGACTATAAGGATTTTCAGTTATTAAGGTCACTGAGATGTCTAGTAGGAAGTCAATGGGTGATAATCTTAGAAGCTTGTAGTTTTCACTATTAAACAAGTACAGTTCATAGGATCACATTTACATTTACAGCATTTAGCAGACGCCCTTATCCAGAGCGACTTACAGTCTTACAATCCAAGCAGTTGTGGGTTAAGAGTCTTGCTCAAGGACCCAACAGTGGTAGTTTGGCAGAGGTGGGATTTGAACCCTGGACCTTGTGGTCCATAGTCCAGTACCTTACCCGCTACGCTACCACAGTCCTATTGCAGACCAGCTGTAGAATGGGACTAATTCCAATGCAATTCTGCAATACAGAAATGACTGTGTGCAAACAATAATAATTATCAGTTTGCAAGTGCAGATCTCACCCTTAAGTAATAGTGGCATAGACTGTGGGACAACTGAAATAACTTTTGGCTGGAGGTAATGAGGAGGTAATGAGGTGGTGTCACGAAACCTTATATCACAAGAAATACAACCCCAAATCGGAAAAAGTTGGAACAATATGGAAAATGCAAATAAAAAGACCCCTGCAGTGTTCCTGACATTTCCTTTGACATTTCTTCATTGCAGACAGTATAAACCCAAGATATTTCATGTGTTTTTCTGGTCAACTTCAATAAATTTGTTAATAAAGATCCATTCCTGTATATCAGGCCTGCGACACATTCCAGAAAAAGTTGGGATAAATTTAGGGCTAGTAATGAGGTAATCTAAATAATGATGGTGACAACAGGTGATGTCAGCAGGTCATTATAATCATGATTTGGTACAAAAGCAGTCTTTGAGGAGTAAAGATGGGCAGAGGATCTCTAGTTTATCAACAAATGTGCAAGAAAATTATTGAAATGTTTAAAAATAATGTTCCTCAATGAAAGACTGGGAGGGATTTACATATTTCTCCCTCTCTACAGTACATACTATCATTAAACAATTCAAGGAATCTGGCGGAATTTCAGTGCATAAAGGACACAAGCCTAAACTGAAGAGGTGTGATTTAAAAATCCCTGCATCAAGAACCCGCATTCATCAATAGCTGATAGAACCACATGGGAAAGGGATTACTTTATATACTTTTATCAAGAGATCCTCTGCCCATCTTTACTCCTCCGAGACTTGGCCTTTAGTGGATACTGCTTTTGTACCAAATCATGATTTTAACCTGTTGACCTGTTTGGAATGTGCTGCAGGCCTGAAATGCAGGAATGGATGTTTATTAACAAATGAAATGAAATGGACCACAAACAACTGAAATATCTGCAATGAAGTAGAAGTCAAGGGGAAATGTAAAGAGCACTGCGTATAGTATTTATTTGCATTTTCCATCCCATCCCAACTTTTTCTGATTTGGGCTTGAAGAAGGAAGACATTTATACAGGAAGTTCACTAAGAGGTAGGTGAAGTTTCAGGTAAAATTTTCAGGTAAATTTGAGATTGTTCAATACTCAGTTCCATTCATTCATCTGCAATAACAACTTTATCACGGTTTAGGTCACAGCTGATCCAGAGCCTAATGGAGGCATCACCCACTCAATCACCTTTGGGCAATTTAGAGCATCCTGTAATTGTATAGTACATTCCTTTGTTCTGTATACTTGACCTGACTTTATGCGTACTGAGTTAATGAAAGGAAATGGAGTTAGTTTTGTACATACCTTAACCTGGAGTGATTTGTGGTTTTGCAGAAGGGCTAACAACGTTGGAATGGCATTTTCCTTATAAATCAGCCTCTGATTTTTTCTGTTACATGAGAGTGCTACCCCTTGAGTAAAACAAATATATGGATATATATTTTCCAAGGTAAGCCTTTAACATTCTGGCCATTTTAAGATAGAACAGTGTAAACAATATTACCAATGCACAGCATTCTAAGAGCACTAATGACACTCAGGAGAGTTCTCTCTGTGGTACGGGATCCACTCAGTAGTCGTACCAGTGGAGGCACCACGAGTCCTTTCTGGTGGGCACGGCAGTCCTGGCTCAGGGCAATCACTGCTTGGCATCCTGCAAATACAACCAAGCCAGTCTGAAATTTTCAGGTGGAAAAAAGGTTGTGCTGTGTTTCATGAGGAAAATTGTCTGGAGGGTGCTGAAACAACAGTTGCTAGACAGGAGCTCTTAAACAGACCTATCACTCTCAATTGCCAAATACATGGACGAAAAGGAAGTGTTGCTGGCGTAAAACCTGCCCTACCATGTTCTGTTTGTAACGGACACTAATGGCAAAAACAAGAGGAGAAAACACATTTTTCGTAACATGACCACTATAGGGTTTTCCCAGTGGGTATTCTTGAGTGCATGTCTGAATGAGTTATGACTCTACCAGACTCCAGACAGCAAGTATTTCCTCTGGACATGACCCTTCTCACATTAGCAGACTAAGAATTTGAGCAGAATGTCATCCAAATGTCTGTCCATCAGATGTTAGCACGGTGCGTCCTGTAGTCTTTGGCACTACAATTCGTTAATCTCATAAGATTTAAAGAGATAGATGACAGATTCCCTGGGGATGTTTTAAATTTATGAGAATCCCAGATGCTGACAACAAGATGTGCTGGGACAAGCTTATCTGGAACAGCACATAGGTATTTCCATGCAAAGGTCAACCTTGTGAGCACTGCAGAAAACTCTTAAATTGCCCAATAAGACCTATATGTATATTAACTAATACTAAACATTCTATCTGCATATCACGGCAAAACTTTAGATATCAGATTGTTCAGTTTCAGTCAGCCTATGCCCACTGTAACCTCGGATTCTTGCTCTTTGCTGCCAGGAATGGAACTGGTGTTTTCTTATGCAGCTGTAGCCTATCCAAGTCAAGAATTAACATGTTGTGCAATCAGAGATGGGAGTTTTTTTCTGAAAACCACTGTGGTAAAAAGGGGCTATTTAGGTTACTGTTCATGTCAGCTCAGATAAGCCCGGGTTCTCCTCTGCCCTCTCTCAAAATTAATGTGCTTCCACCCACAGAAACAATGTTCTTTGTTTTCCCATCCCATTCTGTGTAATATCTACAGACCAGCAACGGAGATCCTGCAGATGGCAGGACCAGATGTGCTGCGAGCAGGAACATTATCTTCTCAAGAGGCCTTACAAAATAGATGGCGCGAATGATCATTGGCCAGTTAGGAGGATGGCGAAGGCCGAATTGAAATGAAATGCTCTACTCTTTCCTGGCACAGAAACCTCCAGATATGTTGGGTGGCAAAGGATCCACCAGTGGGATCCTTCGTTGAAATCGAACGGAAGGGCACATTTCTCAGGCACATATGAAGGAGACATCAAAATGGGACAGCCTAATCGTGCCGCAATGAACCAATTGGCCTTCGAATGCAACCCCTGAATTGAGCCTATGAGACTCGCTGAGACTCACAGGCAGAAATTTCACTCCATTGAAGTAAAATTGAATGAAAACCCAAAATAATTGTATGTGAGACTAAATAACTGTATAGGAATTGGATCCTGGCTAAAGGTACAAGGGTGGAAGAAGTTGGTGAAATCATTATGCAGTACTTGTTCATGAACAGTACTTGAGAATGTTGTCTCCTGAATTACAGGTCTGGATAAAGGTGCATGATCCTGGCACAGTTGGCAGATCTTTGTGGCTGTATGGAAAAGAAACCTTAGCCTTGGAGCTATGCTGCCAAAAAACTGTAAAGCATATGCCAGTCAACCTACCCAGAAATTCGCTTACAAACTTGCTCTAATGTACCAAGACCTGAAGGGAAAGTCAAATCCTACTGCTAACAAATCTCTGCAGTCTGAGGTATCAGAGATCCCGGGTCTTCAGTTTAGGCTTGTGCCCTTGCCCTTTATGCACTGAAATTCTTCCAGATTCCTTGAATCGTTTAATGATGTCCTGTAGAGGAAGAAATATGCAAACCCCTTCCAATCTTTCTTTGAGGAACATTGTTTTTAAACATTTCAATAATTTTCTCATGCCTTTGTTGACAAACTGGAGATTCTCTCTCCAACTTTGCTGCTCAAAGACTCAGCCCATTGACTGAGAAAGACTGGCCTCATAAATCGGAGAGTACCTGTATACATAATGCTGATAGACTGCTGCATAGCTGTGGCATTATCAGATGTAGACGGTCTCACTAGTGCTGAGCTTCTGAAGGATGTGAGACACTCTTTAAGTCAACATGAGCTTCAATGTCACATCGAAAACAAGGATGTTTACGTACTTAACCAACCTGGGTTCTCCCACCTTGTACTTACCTACATATTGCATTTTATCAGAAGTGGAAAGGATCAGATCCAGAATGAGTTTGTAGCTAAGAAGTTTGGCAATGCGTTTCTGCTGCATCAGTGTATTTCCTGCTAGGGCCCAAAGAGCTGTGGCACTCTGCTCTCTTGTCTCCTGATGGAATACCTGTGACCCAAAGCAAAGGCATATAGATATGTCATTTATAGGACACTTGGATGTATATACAGTCTAAACTCGTTATCTCGCCCACCTCTGTTTCTTGGCTATTTTTGGTGAGAGGCGAGTTTAGCGACTTAACAAGGTTGCAAAAAAACTAGAAAAAGTGACATACCTGATGCTGACATTGTGTTTTACTGAGCAGCCTGCGTGATCGTACAGTGTACGGTCTCTATTCATTTATGAAAATTTGAGAAACAGTCAGTGATTGACAAATGTTTCTGTGATGCGAAACGCATGAAGTCCAGTCTGTGATGAATAACAGACTTCGCAAGTTCTGATTGTTCAACACAGCGCATCAGCAAGTCAATTTGTGTCGGAGCAATAAGTATTAGCACCCGGCATCAGCAGAGTGAGCAGGGTCAAGATCCACCAGCAAGGTGAACTGCCAACTGAGGAGATGGCAGAGAGGATTAAAGTGCCACCTACCAACCAGGCGGCTAAAAACTTGGCGGCTTAGCAGGGTAGAATTTCATTGCTGGCAAGACATTTGTCACATTTCAGGAATGGCGAGGGCATGGATTTTCAAGGTAAACTGCATGGAGGGAAACCCGTCCTGTCATCATAGGTTGTGAGAGATGAAGTTGGCGAGATAACGATGTTAGACAGTATATGTCATTTATAGAACATTTGTACGATTTGTTCTTAAATTTTACAATAAAATTGACAAAGTTCAGGGTTATAAGGCATTTTCGCCTGGATGTAGCATTTTAACAGTGGTAGCCTAGGGGTAAGATACTGGACTATGGATGAGAGTCCAGGGTTCACGTCCACCTCTGCCAGCTGCCACTGTTGGGTTCCTTTGAGCAAGACCCTTAACCCACAATTGCTTGGATGTAAGACTGTACCAGTTGTAAGTCGCTCTGGAAAGGCGTCTGCTAAATGCTGTAATGTAAATGTAAATGTAATGAAATGAAATGTTAATTTTAACAACAATGATATATTAAAAGACGTATTTGGTTTAGCTTATGCATATGTATGTTGTTTTTGCTGTTATTGTCATCCTGGCAGCATATCCATCCATCCACCTATCTATTCATCTACCTACCCATCCATCTCTCTGTCTGTCCATGCATCAGTTTATCTGTAACACTTAAGTTCCACCATTTGTAGATGGAGTTGACATGCACGTTCATATTTTGAAGATGATTTATTGTGACTAATACGCTGAATTAGATCAGTAAATCTTCCCATATCTGCTTTGTTCTACCTCACAGGTCAGTGACATGTTTATTGTAATTTCACAGTAAGAAGCTGACTCTGGCATTATAATTATGTAAAACTCCCCCCAAAAACAACAAAAATAAGGTATTAACTGTTACAATAGACAGCATAACTCCAGATTAAGAGACAGTCTTGATTACATATTGCCCAAAAGCTGTGTTGTATTTTGTGTTACCTTCAAAAGCCGTATAAGATTTATATCAGCAGGTTCCTTCAGAAAACATTCCTGTGTGGCTGGGTTTTGATGCACTATGGCCTCGACAGCTTTTGCTGCTTTGACTTGGCTCGACAGCTTGCCAGTGCTCAGGACTTCCACCAGGAGGCTCACTGCACCCGCCCCACAAATCAGGACCTGGTTCAATTTGTGGTTACGGGCCAGCTCAGCCAGAGCCAGACATGCCTCTTCCTGCAGTACTTCTGTTATAGACACATACACATACACTCAGCCGCCATTTACAGTGGTGCTTGAAAGTTTGTGAACCCTTTAGAATTTTTTATATTTCTGCATGAATATGACCTAAAACATTGGCATTGTCCTAAAACATTGTCCTAAAAGTAGATAAAGAGAACCCAGTTAAACAAATGAGACAAAAATATTATACTTGGTCATTTATTTATGGAGGAAAATGATCCAATATGACATATTAGTGAGTGGCAAAAGTATGTGAGCCTCTAATATTAGCAGTTAATTGGAAGGTGAAATTAGAGTCAGGTGTTTTCAGTCAGTGGGATGGCAATCAGGTGTGAGTGGGCACCCTGTTTTATTTAAAGAACAGGGATCTATCAAAGTCTGCTCTTCACAACACATGTTTGTGGAAGTGTATCATGGCATGAACAAAGGAGATTTCTGAGGACCTCAGAAAAAAAGTTGTTGATGCTCATCAGGTCACAAAACCATCTCTGAGAGTTTGGACTCCACCAATCACAGTCAGACAGATGTGTACAACGGAGGAAAATCCCAAGACCATTGTTACCCTCCCCAGAGGTGGTCGACAACCAAAGACACTCCGAAGAGCAGGCGGTGTGTAAGAGTGGCGAGGTGGTCACAATGGACCCAAGGGGTAACTTCTAAGCAACTGAACCCTCTCTTCACATTGCTAATGTAATGGTCATGGGAGTCCACCATCAGAAGAACACTGAAGACCAATGGTGTGCATGTCAGGGCTGCAAGGAGAAAGCCATGCTCGCCAAAAAAGAAACATGCTGCCCGTCCGGCAGTTTGCTAAAGATCACGTGGAGGAGGCCAGAAGGCTATTGGAAGGAATGTTTTGTGGATGGATGAGATCAAAAATAGAGAATTTTGGTTTAAAAAAGAGCATTATGTTTGGAAAAAGGAAAACACTGCATTCCAGCATAAGAACCTATCCCATCTGTGGAAAAAAACAGGTGGTGGTCCCGGTAGTATCATGGTTGGGCCTGTTTCTGATCGGGCCAGAACGGTTGCCATCGTTATGGTTGGGAACAATGAATCTGAATGATATCAGAGAATTCTAAAGAAAAAGTTCCAGGCACATCTGGTCATGAATCTGATTCTCAAGAGAAGGTGGGTTCAGCAGCAAGGCAACGACCCTAAGCACACCAAAGCCGTTCTACCAAGAATGGTTTGAAAGAAGAAATCAAGTTCATGTTTTGAAAGGGCCAAGTCAAAGTCCGACCTAATCCATGGAAAATGCGGTGGAAGGACCTGAAGCTGAGCAGCTAATGTGAGGAGAACCCACCAACATCCCAGAGCGCTGCAGATGTTCTGTACGGAGGAAAGGAAGGAAACAGACATCACCACAAGCTTCAGTGAGTGTTTATTAGGTCGTGGCCTGTGGCATAAGAGCAGAATTTGCTTGCTGCACTCCATTGTTCACAGGGAAGTAGATAGATGAGATTGTTGAACTGAGTATAACGAAAAAAGCATGTGAGAATGCAGTGCGATATTATTCACCAAGACTAATTAAGCGAATAGCAACTTTAGTAACATTCATTCTGGCATTTGAAAGAAATTGGAAGTTGAGCTTCCTTGTGTAGTCTTTTAAAGCAATCTCCTGTAAACAGGCAGTATTTTAAAATTTGGTTAATGGAATCCGGAACTGCAGTTCTTTTCTCATTATAGAAGTAGATATGTTCCTTACTGGATATTCTTGGGACTTAAAGTCTTTCGTTCTACTGTGTGAGCACTTCTAACATGGCAGTATGTACCAGAGTTCACGGGGAGTATTTCCACAAGGGCTGGACCCCTCAGACAGTGCCAGGTGCTATGGTTGCGAGGGCAAGAGGACAGCAAGAGCTTACACACCTCATATCGTTTAGCAGTATGTCCTTGCAGGTTCAGAATTCAATAGCTGTACCACTGGGGTCCACCCCATCCTTACAACCCCCCAGCAAAGGGAAGACACATAAAATTATTTCAATCCATGATAAATCCATGCAACTGAGATAACCCAGGCTGTATACCCAATAACTACTTATGAAGCACTCCAATTAAGAGTTACATTCACACATACACTTTCAACTTTATGTGCAAAAAAGTAGGATATGTGAAACAAGACGTGCCAAATTACTGTGTTTGTGAGGGACCAGCATAAAACACCAAGGAAGGTGTCCAAACATGTGCATATGCACATGTCTCTGTCATTATTAAATAGATTATTGTTCTTACTATATTATTATCATCCCCAAAATGATAAATATATGGATATGCGAAGTCATGTGTGGGTATTATAGAGACGCAGCTGAATGCAAGTTGAATTTCGAAGTACTGGTTTTGCCACAGTACTCACCTTCAGACCGTGCGTAAGGGGGGGGGCTGGGGTCTGTGGTGCACAAAACAGACCAGGGGTGCTGCCGTGTGACCTAGGGTGAAGTTACTGCATTTCTGCAGACTTATGTAGACTCACCAGATCAGCGATATGAGTCTGGTACTCATCACCATGGCTGGCGAGGTCAGTCAGTATAACAGCGCAGCGTGAGTGCAGCTCTAGGTGTTGTCCGCTGAGAACTGTAATCAGCACTTGGACTGCTTCACAGCGCATCAATTCCTCACACACTGGCCGATTCTCCGTCAGCTGGCACAACACAGCTGTAGCTATGCGTTGGAGCAATGGTTTATTGCTGCGAAGAAGCTCCACCAGCGCTGCGATGCCACCTGTTACACATAGGAATAGATAGATGGAAATATTTACCTTTAATCTTATTGTTACCTTTACAACGATGGTAGAAAACATGTTTTCATAGCCAAATTTTATCAAGTAATATAATTTGAGTGCAGATAATTTTACAGTTAATTACCGTATTTTCCGGCTATAAAGCGCACCGGGTTATAAGGCGCAACATCAATGATCGACTGCTAACGGATCTATTTTCATACATAACGCATTAAATGAAACAAAACTCTTAAGTTCCCTCGGAAGCTCAGTTTGGTCTTTACCTGGCGCAGGGCGTCTTCTTGCTTCCTCCACTTCCGTACCAGTGATTCGTTAATGTTGAATTCTCTCACAGCTGCTCTATGTCCATGTTGTACTGCGTGACTGATAGCGTTGGGTTTGAAATCCGCTTCGAAAATGAATGAATGAATGCACGTACCCTAATGCTGAAGCACATACCGTATTACTCCGTGATGATGCGCACTACGGTGGCCGTAAGCTTCGTAACTTACCAAGACCGTGCTAAAACATTTTGACAGATTTATGAGCGCCGTGTACCATCTACAATCGGTTCTAGGTCAGAAAGCTCAACCACAATTAATTCATACATTAGGCGCACCGCATTTTTAGGCGCACTGTCAATTTTTGAGAAAATTAAAGGATTTTAAGTGCGCCTTATGGTCCGAAAAATACGGTAGTAAGAGTAAAAAGGATGCGTTTTACCAGTAGAGACCTCCATACATAATTAGGAACCAGCTAATGACATACAGTACTTTTCTAAACTGGATTTTATCACTTCTAACATCTTTCTAATATCTATATCTATTTATGTAACGTTATTGAATGCTGCAATAAAAAAAAAAATTATTAACCTGTGGGTGGTCCCATTACCCACCCACAACTTACTTCTTCACACAGTTTTAGTATAATACTAATGGATTATATGTCCTATTTTACTATAATTATTTAGTTTTTACCCCTTTTAAGCATTTTCTAGCATTTTCTATGCCGTATGACTGAAAGATGATTATACAAATACATTCATTGACAATAAAATAATCCACCCAGATAGAAATGTCAGAAAGCTGCAAAACTCGGCAAACAATTATGTAAATGATTACATGTGTGGTCTGACACTGGGTCACAAGTGGGCATAAAAGTGCTTCCACCGCTGCCCTACAAAAAGGCTCTCAGAGGCTACTTTTGGGATCATATGTGACAGACTTTGAGAGGGGGTACATCATTGGACTGAGAAAAGCAGGACAGTTGTTGAATTGCCCACCATGAATTGCCCACCATCTAGGCTGTTCTGACCCAGCTGTATTGAGAGCAGTGGTTCTGTGAGGGGACACACATGACAAACAGTCTCTGGATGGATGAACAGCAGTAGAGAGGATCATTTAATCCACTGACAAGCACAAGCATTTCCCATAGTTAAAATGTCCACCATCCAGACACAGGTGGCACCTTCACTACAACTTCACCCCTGTCTTTTCCCAGACCATTTCCAGGCGCTTAGCAGAAGTAAATTTTGTTTACACAGACTTGGCCATGTCTGAGGGAGTACAGGACAGATGGGGGAGCATCCCCCAAAGCTGAAGCAGCGACTCCCTTATTCTTCATTGCAGAAAATTATTTTTTTGTAACTTTAACTACATCCAAACTTCACTAAATTCAGGGAAATGAGGGGGAAACACAAATTAGCACAGCCATCATAAAACATGATTTCACTGAAGGTGACCCTGGCTATGACCTGCATCTAGGATGTTCATCCAGTAGGAGTTAATGTTCACACAGAGAGCCTCCATGCACCTGACGGCCATCTCCTTCCTGTTCTCTTCCTGTTGCAGCATCTCTGCAAGGCACAAAAAAATACATTTTTGTTCGGAAATAAATCAGTGCTACTCTTGCTGTATACATTCCAGACACAAGTAGAATTTGTTAGCTGTGGAATTTTATATCACTTTACATTTTGCACAATAACTGTATCTGGTAGACTTTGAATGCAGTTAGTGTTGTGATGAAATTAGGGCCCTCATTTAGTATGGGCCTCAATGTTGAACCCTCTCCAGCCCCCTTTTTAAAACATGCAATAATAATATAAAGTCATAAAATTGTAAGCAGGCAACCTGGAATTTGGATGTAACCCTGCAATATATACAGCAATACTACTGACACAGGTATGTGTCGTTTAACAACCGCTGTATGTTCTGTGAAACAGGTTATTGATCGAAATGGTCATTGGCATTATCATAGTCACATAGTATTTTGCTACTTTACATAAATATAAATGGTATTTTCACAAGAAAACTCCATGCAAACGTTACGTAAATGTGTCAGAGATACCACTGAAAACATGAGGGGAACGCTAGCATTCACACAGCATCCGAAGCCTAAACTGTTATACATATCACTCCCTCCTGGAAATACACAACACTTACAAGTTCGTCAGTTACAAGCACACATTAAAAATCACAAACACCAACATATAAACATGCACGATGGAATATAAACATAATTAAACATATCTCGCTGGCTGCACATAACAAAGAGGGAATGAGACCACTTAAAGAAACACTAATTTCCAGAACAATATCACCTTTTAAACTATTTAAATCTTTAAGTAGGTAAATCCAGGCGGCATGGTGGTGCAGTGGTTAGCACTGTCGCCTCACAGCTCCGAGGTCCCTGGTTCGATCCTGACCCTGGGCTCCGCCTGTGTGGAGTCTGCATGTCCTCCCTGTATCTGTGTTGGTTTCCTCCAGGTACTCCAGTTTCCCCCCAATCCAAAGGTTAATTGTTAGGTTAATTGGGGTTTCCAAAGTGCCCTTGGTGTGTGTGTGTGCCCTATGATGGATTGGTGCCCTGTCTAGGGTAGTTCCGTCCTGCGCCCTGTGCAACCGGCTAGGAACCGGTATTCCTGACCCTGACTAG